>JACGDI010003051.1:251189-264878 GCA_014898725.1 Jacaranda copaia
AAACCAGTGATTATTGCATATGACAAGCACATCAAATTCCATTAAATTAAGAAATGGAGATGTTTTTACACTGACTCAGAGAAACGCCTCCTATTTTTCAAGAAATTTTCTTATATCATTTCTCACAATTCAAGCCCATTGTCATGCGTAGATGTTGAAACTGAAATCTTGGATCAACCTCTTTACGCGATGATCATTTTGGAATGCTCTTGTATTTATCTTGTATTTTGGATAACTCTCTCCCTTCTCTTTTTTGCTTTCCATATTTGATTTTCTGTTATGAAGTAAGACTGCTTCTAAAACGTTTTTATATGAGAAATTGCATTAGAACAAAAATGACCTGAGATAGGCTTTACTTTTGCATTGAACTATGATCTACCGACAGAATTTTAGGCACAATCAAAGCCCTGAAATATACCGGTTAACTGCATTCTGTAAAGAAATATGAGCATTTCTAGTTATTACAGTTTATTTTGCATGTCAGTGGTGCTACTTTGAGGAAAGACGGCTTTCTTTGGCCTCTAATTGTCTCCATTTAAGATGATTTAAAACAGAATTGTTCTGTCTGCTGCAATTGGAAAACTTTACTTACTTTTGAAGCTGAGAATGAGATTGCTTGTACTCAGGTTATGGATTATATTCTTTGCAGAACTTCACCTTGCACACGTTTAACGTTTTAACTTTCATTTTCTTATATTATGCCATTGGAGATAGCAGCTGGGATTAAAGATCTTGACTTCATACTGAAATTTTGGACCAAGACTTTGTCTATTTGTCGGTCGGATTGCCATTATGGTTGTTTTTTCTTAGTTTTTTAACCTTACTAAGATCTGTTTGAATCTCTCTTTATGCACAAAGTGTCTGCTGAAGGAAGCATTAGATTCTGCAAATCTATCAAACCTGCAGTCCAAAGTTGTAAAGTATTGGTCTTTCTTTGTGGGTGGGGGAAAATCACTGGGGTCTCTTCCTGATGGAAGGATATGGCAGCCAGGAAGGATCTTATATTTGACCTAGTTATGTTGTCTTTTTCTTTGTATCTCTCATGTCTTGGGATGTCTCATTGCCATGCTTTATCTTAACAATATAAAACCATAGCTTTCATGATGCTGACAACTACTCCATTCTTAGATCCCACTTGCAATTTGGCTAAAGGGAAATAATCCCATGATGGTGGTTACCTTATTAATTATTCTTTTTCGTCAGCTACAACGCAAGATTTTCATTTTTTTTTTTAATTTAAACAGATACACTTCATAGTTCATTATGATCTAAACTTCTGATATCCCATAGATTTATGTCAATGTACTATTTAATCATGTATAATAAAACTGCAATATAGTAAAAATGTATTTGTATGAACTTTTACTTTTTTAGAAGAGATTGATATTAAAGAATGTGGGAATAGTGGCCAACAGCAAAAGTAGAGAATGCTTGAAAATTGATTATAAAAATTGTAAAGAAGTGAAATGAGACTGTTTGGAATGCAATAACTTTGCGTTTGATCTTGTATAATAAAATACTAAAATTATTCTTTGCCTTAAGGTTTTAAAACAAATTAGTAAAGACTAAATATAACTTATAAAATTTACTAAAAAAATCAGAAGTTATCATTCAAGTAGAAGCAGACAGAAAAACATACTATATAGATACTTTTTTCACCCAAAAAATAAATAAAAATCAAAAGCTAGAAGCGCTCTTTTTTGCAAATATCTCCTAATTTTATCATACATGACTTTTCAGAAGATTTGGTTTGTATTATAATATGGATTAGTATTTTTGTGGTGTAAAGGGGCCTCTATGATTAATCAAGATTGATATTTTTGACAAAGGAGGAAAGATGGGGGACAGAATCAGAAATAAGTTAAGGCATTAACTCATTCTTGACGATTAAGACGGATTATGACTTTCAGCACCACTAAATAAACTCTAATAAGTTGCTATTAGGCACCTAAAAATATCATAAAGTTGGTAGGTAATAAAATCAAACAACAAATGTAAGCAATTCGTTCTGTTTCCAGATGGACTCGCCACCAGACTACATTAATTTTTGTCTATTTAGATTAAGCATGACTCAAACTATTGTGAATCAATATCCCTCTCTCCCTTCTAATTGTCCATTGCCGTGTTTGATAAGGCTATTAGACGTGATTAGTTCTTCCAATTCATGTCCATAGTGTATTGATGCATAAGATGACACTGATGGCCAAGTTGAGATTGGTTCCAAACTCGTACTGTTCATTCAATTAACGCTAATTGTCATCTCTGGATTGAGGCAGAGGTTATAATCTCACCATGTGAATTAAAATATAAAAAGATGGAATTGTCCTTCGTTCAAAATTTAAAAGCTCTACAAAATTGAGGCTAACATGGAGTTTGATAAAATAGTGTTGAACAATCTATTGAATCAAACAATAATAAAATATTATGGTTACTGTTGCTCATATCAAACACAGCCCACGCACATTACATATGCAAATACAAAAATATTTCATGTTTAACAATAATGTTAGTTGAGGATGATTTCATTTTAAAAAGAAAAAAGAAAAAAGAAAAATAAGAAATGATCAAATCCCTAATGGCAAAGGTCTTGTCGTATTAAAATATTATCCCGCCAAAAAATTGATAAAGATTTATTTTAAAAATACTCTCTTTCAAAGAATTAACAATTTGTAAACTGTTTTAAAATTCTCAACTCATTCAATATGAGATAAGATTACATATATTAAAAAAAATTAATATTTTTTTTAAAATTTGGTAAAGAACATTTTCAAGATTAAAAAAGATGTATTGTATTATTAAAGATTAATTTCAACGTCAAGAATCTTTCCAAATGAACCAACAATTTTTCGAGGAACATATATATATTGTTCCAATGGAAATACGTAGGGCCATTTTGAAGCTTGAATCGCGCGTGTTTATTTGTACAAGCATGCATCTTTAGATGCGGAGGAAAGGACGGGAAAGTCATTTTCCTCCCGTCGGTCCCACATGGGAAAATGTCGGCAACAGCATAACCATATGGGGGAGTGTATGGACATTGAAATTTTTGCCATTTTAACAAACGAAAACTCACAAAAATATAAAATACTTAAAAGAATTTTGGCCCTCATTGCTTGTGATCTATAAAATACCTTTGTATGTATCATTTGTAATAAAAATATTATATTTTTTATTTTTATATTTATAATTATCATTTTTTAAATTTAAAATCTACTAATTTAAAAATAATTTAAAATTAGTTAGTTAATTAATAATAATTCTTTTTACCTGTGATCCCAAGATAAAGAGGTCCATAATAACTTTAATAATTTTTAATTTTTCAACGTATTATTTTTTTCTATCTTGTCAACACAACAATTTTGTATTAAATAAAAAATAATTTCTTAACATAATTCAATGAATAAGATATAAAAAAAAAAAAGCTGAAGCTTGTAAAATTACGTTAAAATTATTATTACATTAAAATATTATTTATAATCCATATTTTTTCAAAAATTTTACACTATTAATCCAGTTATATTCTAATTTTCCATGCAAAAAAATAACAAAATAAAAAGCATATTTAAAAGCACAGAAAACATAAAATGAAAATAGAAGTTCTATATCCCGAACTAAAAAATCTCTGTTTGTACAATTAAACATGTTTAGAAGCAAAATAAAAATTCATAACATAATTTGTTAGGAGTTCGAACCTTAATGAATTCTTAATATGCATTTATATATTTTTTAAAAAAATCCAGTTAGACCCTGAATTCTTATCATTTAAGCAAACAAAAAGCATAAAGTCTAAAGTAGTTAAGAAAACTTTTATCCCAAAGACACATCATATTAAGTGAAAGGAAAAAGGACTAGTCCGATCCGGTTAGTCCGATCAGTGACTAGATATTAGTCCGATCCGACTAAAGCATAAAAATTAAAGACGGTTTTTCTGAAAATTTAAAATTTGTTTTTTAAAAAAAAGAAAAAAGAAATTATGAGTTAAATATGATAATTAAAGATTTTGCATATGCAATTTTTTGAAACATAAATTATTTTCTTAAAATTTAATGAAATAGTAGTTATATGCGAATGTTTATGTTTAATTTATTATTTTATTTTACTTAATCTCTTTTGGATTATGTTGAATATTTAATGTAGAAAATTTTATTTTTATTTGGAGTTAAAGTATGAAATGAATTATTCCTTAAATTAATGTGAAATATTATTTTTTATTTATTTATAATTAACTAATTATAAATAGTATTATTTTTTAAAAAATATAATTAAAAATAAGTAAGTTGAAAATTTCTCAAATAATATTCTTTATATATCAATCAAAAGTTTTTTTTGTTAACATTAAAATATAACATATATTTATAAAAATAAATATAATTATTATGTCATTATAACGTTATGTTAGTCGAATTAGTGGTCCAACCTATTAAATCAATAACTAATAATGTCATTGATTTTTTGTTCAATCTGATTTTAAAAATATTGAAAATTAAGAAATGTGTGTCGATTGAATCTAATTTAAAAATCACAATTAAAAAAATTAAAAAAAAGGTAATTAAGGAAAAGAAAATTTGAAGAAGAGAGAGAGAGCCCAGCACAAGAAAAACAGAGCGTAATTGTGGTGAGGAAAGGGACAGAAGACAATGAAGGTCCCGTGAGTTTGGGTTATTACAAAAGCAGAAGTGTGCCTGTGCCCCCACAATAATCGCCTAACAAACTGCTGGATTTTTCAGTGGACCCACAAAATAAAATTCAAGATCACACACAGGGAAAAAGAAAATTAATATATATATATATATATATATATATTATGCATACGGGAAAAAGTTTTCTGGCTGAACTATCTGCGTTTTAACTACATATACTCATAAAGTTAACCAGACTAATATGCTTTACTTATTTCGTTTTAATTTTTTGTTTTTGTTCTTTCTGTAGTATCATATAAAAGACAGGTGTATATTTTATTACTTTATATTATATAATTTTATCGTACATATTAAGTTTGTTAAAATTACTATACTATAATTAAATCATACATGTCAAATGTGTCGTCATCGCTCACGACAAAAAAACTAACATATAACAATTTCTACTTGTTTGTAAAAAATGGTGGAGTTGGAATGTCCGGGGTTTTCTTTAGTTATATTTTATCAACCATTTTAAATTAAGGAAATGAAGTTAAACACTTTACTTCATTTTTCAAGAGTACTATATGAAAAACCCACAAGATACTTTCAAAGTATTTCCTCTTCTTATTCCCTAAAACAAACATAATTATTAACTATATATACATATATATAGTCTCAATAAAACTTTATATTCTTAATATTGAAACACTTGAAATGTCTAGTTTTATGAGATATTATCTTAATATTGAAATACTTAATAGAGAGTTTTACAATAGTGTGAGTGTATGGACAAATGTGTCAATGTAATATTTTGCACCGTGTTTTAAAATATGTAACTCCTCAAAAGTGGGACAAAAATTAATATGACCAAAATTCTCCAATCAAGAAATTTTTGAAGGGACACATAATCGTCATCTCAAATACAATACCATTCAATATCTGAATTTTTCGACATAATATACGCAAAAGGACATTATCACATAATATTATTTGGCCAACACATAATTGAGAGTAATATATTTGTAAAAAGACATCTTAACAAGTGAAAGAGAAATGTAACTTATAAATTACATCTTGATTTAATGCAGAACAGAAATTGGATCTCATCACCTATCATATAATCAAATGCATTATAGTACTAGGCCAAATAAAAATAACATAAAATCACCCTATGTAATACTAACTTTCAGAGTTATGTTAATTTAACTAAGATTGTAATATTATTCCAAAATCTAAATTTCTAAAGTGTTGCTTGTATTGAATATTTTTATTTTAAACATAAAAGTATCAAAAAATAAAGTAAGTATTGTAATGATATGAGTCAATATAAACAAGTATTTTCCATCCTCAATTTGCGAAAGACACCATCATGGTTCATAGGCTCTTGGTTTTTTATCATCCCATTGCATTCCAATTGAACCACGCGCGTCAGTGATAATAAAAGCAACCACGACAGAAAAATACGTAAAAATGAAACTGAATGATGTGAATTAATTGGAAAATCAGTCCCATAAGAAAACAAAAAAGGAACAGAAGAAAACCAAGGACAAACAGAAGGGAAAAGGAGGGAGAGAGAATTGTACTTTGTCTTTAGGGTTTGATCCGACTGCAAAGCATTGAAAACCCTAAAGATAATAGTTAAAAACTTCCACATCACCCTCTCATCTCTTTGCCTTGGTCAGAAAAATCATTTTTCTGTCACCATTTTACTCCATAGAAAAATACAGAACAATCCAATTCAAGCCATTCTTGAAGTTGCATGCACCGCCAGAACAACCAGGTTTGTCCAATTCTTCTTGATCTCTAAGCACATTGCCTTTTTTTTTCACTTCAGGGGCACTTTTTGTTTGGCTCCTAAGAAAATTAGAGATGTGGGCTTGTGTGGAGAATCTTGTTATGATGTAGTGCACGGAACATGGAAGTTGATCCAAGAAAATTAATGTGCATTTTTCTTGGATTGTTTGTTTGCCTTTTGGGAGGTGTTGGTGGTGTTACAGACAAAAATGATTTCAAGATTCTGGATGATTTCAGAAATGGTTTGAAAAATCCAGAGCTTCTGAAATGGCTTGATCGGGGAAATGATCCTTGTGGACCTCCTGCATGGCCTCATGTGTTCTGTTCTAATGGCAGAGTCACTCAGATTCAGGTTCAGGGTCTTGGGTTAGAGGGGCCTTTGCCCCAGAATTTAAATCAATTAGATAAACTCTGGAATGTTGGCCTTCAAAAGAACAAATTCAATGGAAAATTGCCAACGTTTAGTGGATTATCCAACCTGGAGTTTGCATACTTGGATTTTAATGAATTTGATACAATCCCTGCTGATTTCTTCCATGGGCTCAGTAATGTTCGCGTGTTGGCTTTGGATGGTAACCCCTTCAATGAGAGTTCTGGATGGACAATATCTAGTGATCTAGCAGAGTCTACTCAGTTGGTGAACTTTTCTTGTTCAAGTTGCAATATAGTTGGACCAGTGCCTGATTTTTTTGGGAACTTACCATCACTCGTTACGTTGAGTTTGGCATACAATAGATTGAGTGGTAATGTACCATCCACTTTTCGCGACTCCATGTTGCAGATACTGTGGTTGAACGATCAGGAGGGGGGTGGTATGACTGGTCCTATTGATGTAATTGGGACAATGGTTGGGCTAACAGAGGTGTGGCTCCATGGAAATCAATTTACTGGGTCAATTCCTGATGATATTGGGCGTTTAACTGCCTTAAGAGAACTTAACCTCAATGGAAATCGACTGGTTGGGTTGATCCCCCCAAGCTTGGCTAATATGAATCTTGAACTGTTGGATTTGAATAACAATATGTTCATGGGTCCTATACCGAAGTTTAAAGCTGCAAATGTTTCTTTTGCATCGAATTCATTCTGTCAATCTGATCCAGGTGAGCAGTGTGCTCCTGAAGTCAATGCCCTCTTAGATTTTCTTCATGATTTGCATTATCCAGAAAACCTTGCTTCCGAATGGACAGGCAATGATCCTTGTCGTCCTTGGTGGGGGATCACTTGTAATTCAAGGAATCAGGTTTCTGTCATAAATTTGCAAAGGCTTGGGCTTAACGGCACGCTTAGCCCTTCACTCACAAACTTATCTTCACTACTTGAAATTCACTTAGAAGGAAACAATCTACATGGCACAGTTCCTGCAAATCTAACTCAGCTGAGATTATTGAGATTGTTGAACTTAAGCAGGAATAATTTTGAGCCACCATTGCCAAGATTCCGTGATGGTGTCAAGGTAGTAACTGATGGTAATCCAAAATTGCAAGCTAAAGGACCCAAACTATCTCCCTCACCAGCTGCTGCACCACATTTGTCCCCTTCTCCAAGTGACAGCGCAGGCTCGCCGTCTAGTAATCCTTCATCTGGTGACAACAAACAACCATCAGCAATTGCTCCACCTTCAGCTGGTAATTCAAGTCCTATCTCACCCATTGCTGAAAATGGGCAGCAAAATCCCCCAAATTCAACAAAACCTAGAGTTCTGGTCATAGTGGCTGTAGCTGTGGGTTCCACTGTTTTTACTTCTCTTGCAGTCCTATTTGCTGTCTACTGCCTTAGGAAGAGAAAAGAGACCAAAAATCCTCCTGCTGGTGTTGTGATTCATCCTAAAGATTCATCAGATCCTGGTCACATGGTGAAAATTGCAGTAGTAGATTGCTCTGCCTCAGAGGCTCAAACTGGTACTGGTGCTGAGAGTAGGACCAATGGCAGATTGGAATATGCTCAGGTGGTTGAGGCTGGAAACCTGCTCATATCTCTTCAGGTCCTTCGCAAGGTGACGAACAATTTTGCACAAGAAAATGAGCTCGGACGTGGAGGTTTTGGAGTAGTTTACAAGGGTGAGCAGGAAGATGGAACAAAGCTAGCTGTTAAGAGAATGGTAGTTGGGGCCATAAGTAACAAAGCGTTGGATGAATTCCAATCAGAAATTGCTGTGCTTTCAAAGGTCCGCCATCGTCATCTGGTATCTCTTTTGGGGTACGCTATTGAAGGAAACGAGAGGCTTTTGGTTTATGAATATATGCCTCAGGGGGCTCTGAGTAGACATCTTTTCCGTTGGAAGAGCCTTGGTTTAGAGCCTTTGTCCTGGACAAGAAGGCTTAATATTGCTCTTGATGTTGCTAGAGGAGTGGAATATCTTCATACTTTGGCGCACCAGAGCTTTATACACCGTGATCTCAAATCAGCAAATATTCTTCTGGATGATGATTTCAGGGCAAAAGTTTCAGATTTTGGATTGGTGAAGTTGGCTCCTGACAGAGAGAGGTCTGTTGCAACTCGGCTGGCTGGAACTTTTGGATACCTTGCACCTGAATATGCTGGTAAGAAAATATTTCTAAGAATCTGATAGATGAGCAGAAGTCTGCCACATAGCCTTTTTTCAATCATTATGGTGGAGGGAATTAGGAAATGCTAAGTATTACATAAACGTGCTTTGTCACAATTTATAATGAATGTGGTAATGTTATGTAACAATCTGAACTATTATAGGAAAAGTTTCACCTTTTTTTTTTTTTCCCTTTTTATCTTATCCCAATCTCTCATGGCTCTTCTTTGTTTCATATCTCCATTTGTCTCTGCTAACTATTCTTCCTATTTTCAGTTACGGGAAAAATTACCACAAAGGTCGACGTCTTCAGCTTTGGAGTGGTACTGATGGAACTTTTGACAGGATTAGTGGCTCTTGATGAGCAACGTCCTGAGGAAAACCGATACTTGGCTGAGTGGTTTTGGCAGATAAAATCCGACCGGGAGTCGCTGATTGCTTCCATAGACCCTGCTCTTGATGCAAAGGAGGACATTTATGAAAGTATTTACTCCATCGCAACGCTTGCTGGACACTGCACTGCACGGGAACCAAATCATCGCCCTGAAATGGGACATGTTGTTAATGTGCTAGCTCAACTGGTTGAGAAATGGAAACCATATGAGGAGGCCGATTATCAGTGTTCTGGCATCAACATGTCTTTGCCCCTTTCCCAAATGTTAAAGGGTTGGCAAGAAGAAGCAGAGACCCAAGATTTCAGCGGCACTAGTCAGGACAGTAAAGGAAGTATTCCCGCTAAGCCATCTGGATTTGCAGACTCATTCACTTCTGCTGATGCTCGCTAAGTTAAGGTAGTTTTTAAGCTACAAATCTACTTTGTGATCTAATAAATTGCTTGTTTTCTTCATAAAAAAGAATCCATTTTGCAAAATGTGGTTTTGATTGCTCTCTGTGATCATATATGAAGAATACAAGCATATACATAATTAAGGTGATATGCAGCAGGAGTGATCAAAATATTATAATGTAGATACACAGTGAAAGTTTGAAGTTTTTCTCGGTTTGATGCCTGAATGTTTTCATATTTTTCTTTTTAATCAGCGTTTGTAAAACATTACAAGGTACAAACTGTCAGGTAAAGTGAAAAACACTTCATTTCCTGATCGTTTTGGCCTTTTCTTTCTTATTATATCTGTCTATCCTATGCTTCCATCCATTAATGAGTAGTATTTAAGAACCAAATGAGGGCAGCATCTTAGACAAGTGCAGCCCCAAAGAACAAGCATCCTGGAAAAAAATTTGAGTTAAATTTTGTGTTAACATACATCAAATCTAGTCTTGTATGCATAGTTATTCTTCCTCCTTCCCATGTTTCTACGCAAAACTCGTTTCTCTGAGTATAGAAAAGATGTTCATTGTAATTGGGCAATTTTTAGTTACCGATGATGGAGATAGAATGTTGAGAAATTTATGGCTGCCCGAATACCATTTCCTTGTTAACTTTGGAATATGTTAAAATTTCACGACTGTTTGTGTATTTCTAGATTGGGGACAATGGTCATGAAACTATAGTTCCTCTTTTCATAAGTTTTCTGCTAAAGTTGTGATGCTTGTTGGACGCAATCTTCCGCCATGGCTTTGCAATCTTCGGTTTTCCTGTTGGATGAATGTGTGTGTGTGTTGATGGGTACCTAATGCGCGTATGCTATAAGAACATCTGTTGTAAAAGTGTCGGCAGCCTTCCCGAGCTAATATCTGGGCCACATGAATAACGCGTCATGAGAATGAGATGTGTATTGATCCATCACTTCAAATTATCAGTTAAAACTGGGTGCGTTTTGGCCATCCTATGTTTAGGCACTGTCACTTACTTAAGTTGTCCTGTCCATCATCGCATGTTGTGGGTTCATACTTCATAGCTTGTCGCACTGTCTTGAATCTTGGGTTCTTTATTTTTTATATATATTTTTTAATGTTTCTGATGATGATGATGATAATAAGAAGAAGAATAAAGGCATTTTCATGGCTTCTGCAGCATAGTAATTTTTCCTTTTATTTGTGGCTGATAATAATAATTTTATAAGCTTGTCGAATTCGAATATGATGTTTTAAACTCAAACTCAAGCTTAATAAATTTTCAGATTTTTCAACTTAAAAATTTTTCAGGTTTTCACTCCCGCATACTAACCCGCACTTATTACGAGTACTTATTACAAATCAAAAGTGACGTGGATTTTGGACTGAGATAATAAAATAAAATTAATAACAAGAATGTGAAGAATGCAATCAAGTGAAAGTTTATTAGGATGTGGGTTTTCATTCTAATCTAAGTCATACAAGTAAAAAGATTTAGTCAAGAATTGCATTAATCAGATCATATTGAGTGGTAGAGTGCATGTTCCTATAGTGTTCTTCGTAAGTCATAACATCTAATTTACAAGTAAAAAGATTAAGTCAAGAATTGCATTTATCAGATTGAGTAGTAGAGTGCATATTCTTATTGTGTTCTTCGTAAGGCAAAACCTCTAATTCACAGGTTTGAACATGAGGGAAGGAAAAAGGAGCTTGATTAATATATTATCCAAATAATTCTAATCTCGAATAAAATATAAGCTATTCATATCTAATAAATTATTTAATTAATAAATAAAATTATTTGAAAAATAGAATCGAACCACTAAATTAGGGCTTCAAGTTCAAGTTGATTTGTTGGAAAGTTTGAAGTACAATTAAATTGGTTTGATTCATTTTACACTCATAGTGCTTCACTAGGGCTGCATTTGGTTGCAATGATGGGATTGAATGCGATAAGATTGAGATGGATATATAAATCATATAATATGTGAATACCATCTTGATGCTGTTGGAAGCAGTTTATAGAGGAAAGTGAGGGTAGTGTATTGTTTTGGGCCTGAGATCTGCAACCACAACATACGTTAAACTGGCTGAGGTGCTCCCGGTTAAGACACTTCAACGCTCAAGTCAGTTTTGGTTGAGAGAATATAGAGAATGTAAGGTGTATAATGTAAATGGCATTACCTTGAGCGTGGTTGGGACTGCAGTATTTACAACTTTATGTGGGTGTGATTTTATCCAAGTACCCTTACCAGGCGTACTAGCTTTTTCCCATGACAGGGGGTTGAAAGTCATTCCATGTCCATATTTTGGTACTATGCCAGGTGGCTAAATCTCCTATTTTTCTAGATAATCGTGCCAACAGAGGCACGTGTTTGCTAAAGTTGTTGATAGGATTGTCAGAGTTGTTGGCAGTAGTTGCACCGACTGCCACATGTCATTGGAGTGGGTTCGACCCGTCAGATCAACATGCACGGCGGGGATCCGAGTGAACGTTGGAGGTCGATCAATGTCGACCAGACTCAAATGCTCGAATTATCGGAGTAGTCTTCGGGTCGTACAGGTCGACCGTAGATATTCCCAAGTGAGGTCGATACTGGTTGATCAAACAGATTTCATCTTTGGACTTTGTGGGCTACCTTGTTTGATGTTGGGCCTATTGGACTATTTTATATCACATCTAATATTTTGTTTGGTTGTTAGATTTGAGAGTATGGATATTCCAACAAAATACATTTTTGTTGTTTAGTTGGTAAATATTGATAATGTAGAATATACTCAGATTTACTAAACTAACCTTAAGCTCTTTTTTGATGACTAAAATGCCCATATATAATGTTAAATAATGTAAGATGCATTTTGCGTATAATACCGACAACTTTCCTTCACTAGAAGATATCAGACAGACCCACATTTGAAGTTTGAATTAGATGGGGCAAGTTAAAATGGTGAGTTAATTTTGAATTTTCTACATAAATGATATGTTCCATGCAAGTACAAGCACAATTAAATTTGAAGGGATTATTTATAGTAGCAATTTTGGCACACTCGATGTGTATTTGCTAAAATTTATAGTAGAAAATAAATAAAATATTTATTTAGTTTTTATATATTACTAAAATTTTTAATATTCTCAATACATTTATTTAAATTTTTAGATGAGCAAAAGAAAATAATTAACATAGAAGGAGGGAGGGAAGAGTAAGTAATTGAAGTGAAAAATATTAGAGAAGAAAAAAGAAGTTCAAAAATAATAATGAGAAAAATCCACTCAAAAAAATACCTAAATAGGGTAGGTGCTTTATATGGAGTATAAATATTTTATCATTTGGAGCTTAACCGCTTCATTGTACAAAGTTCATATTAATAGCTAATATGGGATAATTCAGTAGGTCCAACAGGCCCAACATCAAACGAGACAGCCCATGAGGCCCAACAGTAAATCTATTTGGTCGACCGGTATCGACCTCACTTGGTAGAATTTGCAGTCGACCCGTATCAACCTCAGGACCACTCCAGAAATTCGAACATTCGAGTCTGGTCGACATGAATCAACCTCAAGACCACTCCGGTATTCACTCGAATCCCCACCGTGTTTATTAGTTTGACAGGTTGAGTCCCTCTGTACTAATGACATGTGGCAGCCGGTGCAACCTCTGTCAACAACTCTGACAACCCTGCCAACAACTTTAGCAGAGACGTGCCCCTACTAGCATGGTTTATCTGGGAAAATAGGAGATTTAGCCACCTAGCACAGTATCGTGATCTGGATATGGAATGACTTCCAACTCCCTGGCATGGGAAAAAGTTAGCACACCTGATAGGGATACTTGGGTTAAATCACGCCCACAAAAAGCTATAAATACTCTAGGCCCAACTATGCTCAAGGTAATGTCCCATACACTACAAACTTTACATTCTCTATATTATGTT
>JACGDI010003051.1:268240-315640 GCA_014898725.1 Jacaranda copaia
TAGCAAAAGTGTGAATGAAGCCACTTATCCCCCTATTTATAGGCAGTCGTGCATAGGAATTTGTGTAGCTGCTATGATGACAGTCTGCCCCAGTACGCTTCATATTTTGCACACTAATAGTCGTATTAAATGCAAAGAAACCACCTCAAACCCTGGTAGGTAGTTGAAAAACTCGAGTCAAAAGTTTAAAAACCTAGGTCGAGAATTCAAAAATCCCAGTCGAGCATAGTACCCGCTATGGTTGAATGTAAACTCTCTACATCTTCTCATTGATAGGCTCGATCAGGACAGGGAGTTAGGGGGACTCATGATATGGGATAACCCAGTAAGCCCAACAGGACCAACATCAAACAAGACAGCCCATGAGGCCCAACAGTAACTTTGTTTGGTCGATCGGTATCGATCTCACTTGATAGAATCTGTGGTAGACCAGTATCGACCTCAGGACCACTCTAGAAGTTCAAACATTTGAGTCTGATCGACATGAATCAACCTCAAGATCACTCCGGCGTTTACTCGGATCCCCACCATGTTTATTAGTATGACAGGTCGAGTCCTTTTGCACTAATGACACGTGGCAGTCAGTGCAACCGCTGCCAACAACTCTGACAACCCTACCAACAACTCTGACAATCCTGCCAACAACTTTGGCAGAGATGTGCCCCTATTGGCATGGTTTATCCTAAAAAATAGGAGATTTAGCCACCTGGCACAGTACCGTAATCTGAACATAGAATGACTCCCAACCCCCTGGTATAGGAAAAAGTTAGTACACCTGATAGGGGTACTTGGGTTAAATCACGCCCACAGAAAGCTATAAATATTTCAGGCCCAACCATGCTCAAACTAATATCCCATATACTACAAATTTTACATTCTCTATATTATGTTCGATCTCTCTACTTCGACCAGAACTAACTTAAGCATCGAAGTGCTTTCGCCAGGGGCACCTCGGCTAGTTTAGCGTGTGTTGTGGTTGCAAATCTCAAGCCCCAAAGTTATACACCATCCTGAGTACCCGACCTCCCTGGTCGACTCACCAGTAACACAACTCCTATTTCCTCTATAAACAACTCCAAGCAGCATCATAGCACTTTTTTAAGTTGAATGTTTTAAAATTCCAAATATACCTACATATGAAATAGATGACATAAATTTATTAGGTAATTTTTTTATTTTTTTAGATAATTGATCGAAATTATATGAAAAGTATATACCACATGCAACGAAAATCATATAATTAATAATTAATAAAATAAAACTTGTGCACTAATTAATACTATTCATAATCGAGGGATGACTATGTCTTTTTTATATTTTTGTAATTGAAAATATTGGCCTTGATACCACATCCCACCTCTTAGGTGGGAATCACAATTTCCTACCTTGTTGGATTGAAAATCGGGCCATATAATTATAAAGGACCCAACATTTTGACGCCAAACAAAAAATTAAATTGGATAAATATTATATTCAACCCAATCATAACAACCAAACAAAACCTAGATGTGCCCATTTTCCGTCCAGGCGTTTTAGCGAAGTCCATCCTTTCATCGTTTGGCACTTAGATATTGACCAGGGAATGGCGGGTGCTGCACAAATTGAAATGTATCTAAGTTAAGTTAAATGGGCATGGCCAGATTGAGTTTAAATTGTGGAGATATGGGCTTTTTTCATATTTTTGGGAGATCAAGGTTTTGAATTCAGAAATAGGGTAGCTGCTCTTAAGTTTTGTTAAGGCTTGAGTCCAAAAGATCATCTTCCAAGGATTTTGTGTAAGCTGCTGAAATAAGGAGGCCAGAGTCCAGACAACATCATGGCCCAGATATTGTCTAATTTTGGACCAATGTCCACTTACTGTACGCTATGGAGTTATGCGAAGATACTCACAACATGAAACTTCCATTTGTACTTATTATTGAAGTGGGACTGCTCACTCAATAATTAATTATAGCTAGCTCACTTGACTAATAAAATAGAAATGGGTAAGCCAAACTCACTCCTAATAAATTTCAAAAAAAATCGATAAAAATAAGTAAATGAGATTTTGAAAATTGAAGATGAAAAAAAATGGCTCTAGCAAGAAGAAGATGTGGTTTGTATAGCATTTATAATGCGCGGACGTTTCAAAGAAATTGTCCCACGCAGTGTTGAACATGAACGCTCCTCCGACATGATAATATTGTGTCTAAAAATTATGAAGAAATCCAATACGATCCCAAACATAATGTTTTTTTCTTTTTGGAATTTTATAAAATTGGTAAAAAATCTCACAATGATGTTAGTATGTTTGTGAATTTGGATGGCTGTTATGTTGGTATTAGGAATTATGCGATCAAAAGGTAGTCGAGGCGAGAGTGGAACTCTCTATTTTTAAGAAGAATTAGCCCAATACTGATATTAATGGCAAAGTGGCTATCATCTCCCAAAATACAAGATTAATTTAGATAGTAGTAGTACTACAAATCATTTGATCTCTTAAACTTTAAGTGTACCAGACTCCTCTTTTATTGTTACTAGACTGGACTATAACATATGTAAAATGTTGTATGTAATGTGTGCATATGAATGTTATTTGGGACTATTTATAGAGCCCAAAAAAAATTGCAATTAATAGGCGGTCAAAGATGGCTACCATTTTTCCCAAGCTACAATTCTATCAATGCAGGCAGGTTGAAGGTGCAGTCTAAATACAATTTCTGCCTGCTGGGGATTCACACATTTTTAATTTTTGTATACATTATAAGTTCTAAAAATTAACTCGTTTTCTGCTTTTCAAAATGCTGAAACTCAAAAGTTGGCAAAATTTTGAAGGTTTGAAGAGTTGTTCAGTTGGGCCAAAAAATCAAAATAAATTTGGTACAAAAAGATAATATTGGATTGAAGGTCCAATTTAATTTGCTCCAAGCCCAAGCCCAAGTCCATGACCTTGACCACGCCACACCCAGGCCCAACCGGACAGACGAGCAGGTGGGTGGCACGCGCATGTGGGTTGGATTGAACCCATTACCATGAAAGTCTCCTCCCCTCCAAACACTTGTGGTAACCCCAAAGGACCCATTCCATACCTCCACACTTGAACTATTTGTCTTAGCTCACCTTTTACTCATATTTCAATGTGCAATAAAGCTTCTCTTTTCTCATTCCATTGGCTCCTTAGTTAACCATCAAATAGCTCATTTGACCATTAATTTCTTATTCACTTGAAATTGATTTTGGCTTATTAATCACATCATCGTCATCTACCCATGGCGTAGTTTATAACGATCATCAATTTGTTAGAAATTAATACTTTGAGCGCATTTAAATATTTGGTCAAAGAAGACCAATTTCAATAGGTTAGACATGTCACAAGAAAAAAATCAGTGCTAAAATAATAAGTGATAATCCAAAAGTTGACACTAATAATATATTATAACAAAAAATTTATTTGGTCACAATAATGATTTTTACAAATTTAGTAGTGACAAAAATTATATTTAGATTGTCACTATTGATAATTAATGACAGTAAAAAAAATTTATAAATTATATTAGGAAGGTTATCTTTAGGTTATTAGGTTATAGATGTCACTATTTTTTTTATGGTTATATATGTCTTTAATTATTAATAATGATAACTTAAAATATTAGATTTTATCTAGATCATATCGTGATAAAGCAAAAATATTCTTATTAAAAAATATTATTAGTAACAAAATAAAAATTATTATCACTTAATTATGTCATTAGTAACAACGTTCACATTTTCACTTATTTTTTTACAACTATTGTTACTGTTTTGTAGTAACAACTTTCATTATATAGTTTGTATGAAGTCTAATACTTATTTTCACTAAGATATTCAAATGATGACAAGTTTATCTTGTTTTAGTCATATTTGGGTATAACATGTATTTGTTGTAGTATTTAAAATTTATTTTTTTTAAATTTTATGGTGTTCAACATTTTTATAAAAATATAATCAATAAAAACTTATATATTATGATAACTATGTTGTCGTTTTTTAAAATTTTAAAATTTAAAGTATTATTATATTTATGTTGTATTGTATTGGTTAGGCACATGTCCACGCCTGCGCATCACACATAGTATAGATTAGTTTTTTTTAATATAACTTATACTTAGTTTACTATTTGAAAAGAACATCACACTTCTCAAAGATTACAATTTCTAAAATTATATATGACTCTTGCATATTTCATTTATTGTGTTAAATCAATTCATATCTGCATGACATTAATTTCATGAAATTATATAAGACTATTGCAATTTACTATCATAAAATCAGCTTCTACCTATATTTAACTTTACATGCCAACTTTGCAAGACTAAGAGTTTATTACTAAACGATCAGTTCAGTCCTACTTTCTCTTATTTAAAAAAAAAGTATTAATTTGTTAAAATCCATCCAAGTAAATTATTTGAAATAGTTCCCCATTGAAATTACAAGTTTACAAAAAATAAAATAAAATGTGAAGGCATATAATTAATACCCCATTGATTTCATTTTCTTGATGCATATATCTGTTCTTTCTATCGAGTGCAACTTTCATTACCAATAACTTTAACGACTCACTCATTAGGCTCCACTAATTTTGGGTAATGTGGCTTCTTTTTGCCTAATAAACTCACTCATTTTTATATAATGACCGGTACAGGTCCACATTAACATTGATAAAAGTAGCATTACAATTTACAAAAGATGGCAGACTAACAAAATCATCATTGGACATTGCTGTCAGCTTTAATGATATGATATGATTAAATCATTTGATCGCCAAATTAATTATTGCAGGAATACTGCAGATTTCTCGTCTTGTGAAATTTTGTGCCACCATTTGTTTTCCTGATTACAAAAAAGTGACATGATTTCTTGCGCCAACTAGTGGGGTTTTTGCCTTTTTCTTTACCCTTTTTGTCTCTTCAAGGTTATTAAACTCCACAAATTTGATTGTTATTGAAATTTATTGTCACAAATAATTAAATTTGAATTTTTACAATTGATGCCAACATAGTCTCAAAATTTCTTATAAATTGGACGAAGATGGTAATGTCAATTTGAGATAGTCCTTTAACATAAATTTAGTGGATTGAATGAGTTTAACTATTAAGGATCTGGCCAAGAATATCCTGGGCAGTGAGAAGTACATGGGGAATCAAAAATTTAAAAAAGTCGACATATGAATTAAAAGTAGCTCAATTTAGAGAAGAAAACACCCGGTTGAATGCTAATCGCATTTTCAAGAGTTCGAGAGAATTTATAAGAATCAAAAGTCTTCATTTTGAAGATAAACATAACTAAATAACAACTTGAAAGTCGAAAAATAAGGTAAATCAGAAAAATCAATCCACATACATAACTCAATCTTTTATTATTCTATTTTTTTTTATATTATATAGAATTTGTTATTCTTTTCTCGATAAGATAAATCAAAATCAACTTAAAGATATAAAAAAAATGTTGGAAATAATCTCACTGCTCCTAATTGAATTTTATTGCAGGTTGGATGACTGAAGACATGAAAAACCATTGACAAAATTCAAGATGGAAGCATCGATAATAAATTCATTGATTGTTCACTCAGTTGAAAGAAATATAGTTACAAATCACATCACTAGCATTGCTCTAATAAAAAGTGCTCCACAAAGAAAGACAGGAAAAATAAATAATAGATCTCATGCCATTTGCAATACTTCTGACATAATTAGTTATCATTTTCGGACTGGCAACTGATTGTGGTTACCTAAAGGAGTGTTTAAAATTACACTTTTAAGACTGTCTTATCGTTTGTCTAAATCAAAAATGTGAAATGATCATTATACCCTTGTCAGAATAATATGATATGTTGAATGCATGACTGTCACCTTTGGTTTATAGTCTGGCTCATGGGTTTTAGTTTGTTTACAAAATTCAACTCTTCGTATTTAAAAATATCACACACTAATTATCATAACCTAATGCTATGAATACCTATCCACGGAGCTATATTTATCAAATTTGGACTGATGGGTCCGTTATATTGGTTGGTGTTAGCAAAAAGCATCCTCCTTGTAGTGTTGCTATATTTTTTAAGTTTGACTGGCCTTTTTGAATACGTCTAACAATCCAATTTTAGATCATAAAGTTGCCATTATATGCGTGTTCATCAATTTTGATCGTCTTCTTCGACTGACTCGAGATCTTGATTTAAAATATGCATCTAAACTCTAAAAAGAATGACTCTTACAAGGATTGATCCAAATACCAATCTATAACTATTTTATCAATTTTTGTAATTATTTAAAACTAAAAATATAAATAAAAATGAATCCCAAAGGGCCTCAAAGGCTGTATAAAGTACGAAAATCTCTCTCTTTTCAGGTACCCATGCCGCTCCCCCTTCCGCACCCCTTTTCTCCCATTTTTCTCTTCGCTATAGAAGTTCAAGGTCCAAACATAATTGAAATTGCCAGAGTTTGATTAATTTAAAACTTTCCAATCCAACTACTTCTGGAAATTTCCATTATATTATAAATTACGAGTACTACCAATGATGGCAAAACAGTCTAAAATGTTGCCAACAATTCCATGATTTATGCAATTCCGAATCATTTGTACCTCCGGCACCTTTGATGCTCTTTATTTATCCTTGGCATTGTTTACTAATTATCAATTATATTCTTCATTTCCCGTTTTAATATAACCTGTAAAAATATAAAAGAAATGTTTGGTTATGATTTTCCAAAACAAAATTATTTTGTTGAAACACAACCAAACGTATCCTCATTTTTTCTTAAAATTTTTTTCACAAAATACCCTCTTTTATTATTTATTATCCTCAAAACTTTCTCACTTTCTAACATATACATACATATATTATATATATATATATATACATTATCTATATTTTATTATTATTCTAACAATATAAAAAAAATCACTCAATTCCACTTTCACCCTAAAACCTAATGAAAAAGCATTGATTTGATTACAACAGTAAAACATGTCTGTCCCCAAAATATAAACAAACATACCAAAACTCTTTCAAATCAATTTTGAATTATTCTCCAAAATATAAATAAAAATTCATTATATTCCCCAACACAACTTTCATATTCTCCAATATTACTTTTAATATTCATTCTCTCAAAATAACTATTAAAATCACACAAAAAATATAACCAAATATTGCAAATTTTTTTTGAATATTTAACTAATAAAAATATAAATAATTATACAAATTTTAACTTTTATTTAAACTTCCACGAAAGTATAATACAACCTCCCTAGCCTTCATCTATAAGTGCAATTAATTAGAATATTTAGATGCCAAGTGATCAATTCGCCCCTACACTTGTTTGTGCGAGGTTTAGAATTTGAATCCCAATGAATTTTTAGTATGCATGCCTGTGTAAATATATAAAATAATTAGATATCACATTAAAAAAATTATAATACATTTTTCTTATATACATATTGATGAGGTTGAAAGTGGTTTATAGTGAACAGGGTTGTGTTTGGGACGATCCAACCAAGGAGGTCAAATGATCCAACAACAATATTCTTTGAGATTTAAGATCTGTAACGAACAAAAAACGTTAAACTAATCGAGGTACCCCCGGCAAAGGCACTCTGATGTTCAAGTTAGTTATAGTCGAAATGAGGTAATCGAATAGAAGAGTAAGAACGTATAATGTAAATAACATTACTTGGAGTGTGACTGGCAATAAGATATTTATAGCCTTCTTCTAATAGATGATATGTCTAAGATGTCCCTATCAAGTGTAAAGGGCTCTTGTCTTTGCTTGGGGGTTGTTGGTCATTTTCAATCCCAGTACTATTTCAAGTGGCACATTTCTTGATTTTCAAGATGAACAGTACTTTAGTGGTGCACTTCTCTGCTAAAGTAAGTGGCAGAGTTGCTGGCAAGGTTGGTGGCAGAGCCTGTACTATGGTGGCAGTGCCATAATGTGGAGGCATAACGCTTGTTAGAGCATTAAATGCGACAAGAATATAAGTCAGTGATGGAGTGAGCACTCTGGTTGATAAAGATTAAACAGATAAGGTGGTCGATCAAAGGGACGGTTGAACAGACCAAGTGGCGTGAAGCCTCTCGCTAAGTGCAATCGAGAATAATCCACTCGACCAAGCAATCATGGTCAAGTGATCCAGCCTAATTGGATTCAAAAGCGCCATTGGGTTATGTATGTTAAATGGGTCTAGGAGCCCTCTCTGAGGTTGATAGCTTGTTGGGTTGGGTCTATTGGGCTAACTCATATTATGAGTCCTCCCCAACTCACGGTCCTGATCGAGCTTATCGATGAGAATGAGCAAGGAGTAGATAATTGGGTGGTGGTTATAATGGTTATACATATTCAACGAGGGTTTTGAGCTCTCAACTAGGATTTTTAGCAGTTTTGTGTATTTAATGCGTCAATTATATTGCAGAATATGAAGTGCCAAAAAGGGAGCAATGCAATTATTACTGTCGCTTGGGTTCCAGCGTCTAAATGACTATAAATATAAGGAGTAGAGACACCTATTTTACACTTTTGCTTAAATCTATTCTGGTTGAGTTCTTGCTTTCAAAGCTCTCTAAATACTTCCTGCACTCAGAGTTTTCAAGCTACTCGCTATAAGTTCTTCTATCAATTTGTGCTTTATTTCCTTTTACTTTGCAAAGATGTCTAGTACTTCAGATAGTGAAAACACTTAGTCCAAGGGTGTCCATTTTTAGGGGGAAACTGGGGTTAATAGTGTGTCTGAGAGTACGTGTGAGAATAGTTTTGATAGTTTATCGAGCGATAGCTCGACCTCAAGCAACTCAAGCGCAAAAAGGGCTACCTTTAGGGGCGAGGCTGGCCTGAGTGAGGTGCCTACATCGCACAATTGATTATTCACACTAGACCACTACAATGAAATAGTCTCCACAATCTCCCCCGCTCATTTAGTTTAAATTAGGGAGATGTACCACATTCCTGATGAGTACGACCTTTTGGTGCCTGGGCCTTAGGATAAGATACATTAACTTCCAAGGAGATGCATAATAGTATTTGAGGAGGGGTTGAGGTGCGACCTTAGATTTTATTTAGCACCAACCATGGTAGACCTCCTGGTGGGCCACGAGGTCTGTATAACCCAATTTCTTCCCAATTATTTTGCCACCATTTATAGTTTTGATGTGCTGATGCATTTGTTCAACCAACCAGCCACTTTTGCCAATTTTTTGAATATGTTCTATTTACCCATGTCTCAAAAGTCAAGTAGCAGTGAGGAGTTAAGCTTTTATTATCTGACGGCACGTCTACGTCGAAAGTTCCTGGTAGCTCCCTTATTCTCTTATGGCTAGGAGTGGAAGAAACACTTTCTTTATGTTTGAGGGCCCAAAGAGTTTAACATTCTGAAGAGGAGATGGAGGAGGCATATAGAAATGCCAGAGAACTAAACACCTAGTTAGCCCAACACTTTTATTTGGGATGTGGTCAAATTTGGGCATCTGGAGGCCTCAATTTTGATCAAAGTGAGGTGTTTGGTGCTGGCTGGCCTATCGTGATCGAGCTCGACTTGCCCACGGTCGATCGGCTAGGTAGAGATCTTTGTCGATTATGTTAATAACATATTTCTTTTTACTCAATTTTGATTTATTTATTTTATCTTTTGTTGGTAGATCAAGAAGAGATAATGGCCTGCAATCGAGCAGAAGCTGCAGCAAGAGTATAGAGAAATGAAGAGCACCATTGAGCGACTGCTCGACGAGAGGCTTCTATGGCGAAACCTATCTCCACAACCCATTTGTCCACCGCCTCGTAGTGCCTCAAATTGAATAGGTGCCCCAGCCCCAACTCGCTCAACTAAAGAAACGCATTCGAAGTAGCCCCATAGGTTGGGGCAAAAGACATATGACCGAGCAAGAAGGCTCAACACCCAAGAAGACCGCCGATGATAAAAGGAAATAAAAAGCGGTGACGAGCTACGACTTATTCGACAAGCGTGGTGATAGGGTGTTATTTTAACTGCCTCAGTTGGAATCGCCCTTCTTCGAGCCTAACCCCATCGTGAAGGTGACTGATTTAACTTTCATCATACAATAAGGGATGGCTAGCCTTAACGCCCTCAAGTGGATAGTAAGCGGGCTCTTTTCTAAGGACCAGTGGAGACTCATACAACTGAGTCAGGTTGGAACGCTGACTCTAGCCTACCATTGTAATCTGGTAAGTATGAGGTTGACTGTTTCTCATCAAATGCTTGTTTCACAAAGTTGTATTGTTCATTGATACTCGGTGTTTTAGTTGAGCCAATTGGGATATAACTTTTACCGCTAGTTAGAGTTGGCATTAGCTGACCGCGAGTAGCTGCAAGAGGGAGGGGATGCAGAGACCCTCAAGGTTTAGCTCGAGTCTTCCCAGATCTGGGTTGACCAGCTGACTAAGGAGGTAGTTGATCTTCGAGAATAGCTGGATGCTAAAGACTAGCAATTAGTGCAAGCGGTCGAGAAGAGGAGTTGAATGGACTCCATGCTTAAAGAGGCTCACTTGGAGATACAAGTGAGCTACTTGTTGGGCCGATTAGCTGGTCGCACAAATGCATTAGAGTAGGCTTGGGATGCCTTCGCTCGACAACTCCCCACAATGCGGCGGGAGACAGTGGAATAGTTCATATTGATCTTAGCTTTTCAAGATGCAAGCGTGGTTAAGTTGATCGACGATGCCCATAACACATTTCATAAGGCAATAAAGCAGCTTGAATGTCTAGGCTATACTTTTCAGGCCGAAGATAAGAACAAAATAAGCCCTACCCTGAATAAAAAGTTGTAGCCTTATCTAGAATCTGAGAAGGGGGTGATTAATGGGGGGTGCTGAGAGAGATACAACTACAAATGCTCCTAACGAGCCCTTGACTGAAGCCCAACAAAAATAGGCTTAGGTCGAGGTTAGGCTAGCTCAGTTGGTGAGTGAATTTACTTTCGCTGAGAACCTCGCCATCCAACTGAGAGAGAAGCAGATCGATGTTGCACAGTACGTGCTGCGCTCAACCAACTTTATGAGCAACATCATGGGGCCTTCCCGACCACCTCAAGCCATTCAGCCGCTCGCGTATGTAATGCCAGAGCCTAATCAAGACTGGCCAGAAGGTGACCAGGCCAAGTCAAGCCAAACTTGATCTTCGAGCTTTCTATCGTTATTGCTGTTGTTTCTCTTTTCTTTCCTCTTTTTATATAATAAAATGCCATTTTAATGGATATTCCAATTAATGAAAGATCTTTTTCCACATCTTTGTTGTTGAATGAAATGAATTTCACATGTTTCTTGTTGAATGCAACTTTACTGTCGCGATTATATGGGTGGATAGTTGACAACCATGTTAGTTGTCCGTACAATTTAACGCAACATTCAACAGCTTTGTCGTTGATTTTTTATTAGTGTTGAGAGATACGCCTAGTCTTGCTAAAGCGCGCTGATATTTTCACAACGGTATAGGATCTTTTCTATTTTGGGTCGAGTTTGCTAATATTCTTAGACACTTTCACTTTTTGGAGAACGAGGTCTCTGACCTTAAAACGGCATAGCTTGACCCCTTTGTTATAGTTGTCCACCATTTTCGACCTGTAATGCTACATAGTATTATACATTTTTTACTTTCGCTCATCGATAGTCTTGAGGTTGAGCTTCCTTTCTAATGTGTTTCTGAGTGGGTAAAAGTGAATGACTCGAGCTATGTGTTGAATGAGTTCTAAAGGGATAACTGCCTTGAACCCATAGACCATACTGTAAGGGTTGTGACCTATGGCTGTTCGGGGAGTTATCTTGTATGCCCACAACACTGTAAAGGTTGTGATATGTGGCTGTTCAGGAAGTTATCCTATATGCCCACAACACTCCTGGGAGGTCATCCACCTAGTTCGAGCCAGTATCCTGTATCCTGGCTTTCAAATGGTCGAGGATCATTCTATTTGCCACCTCTATCTGACCATTCGATTGAGGATTGCCTATTAAAGCAAACTGCTGGGCAATCCCCAGGGCTTCGCATCAACTTCTGGTACTTCTACTCTGGAACTGAGTCCCATTATCTGAAACAAGGATCTTAGGTAGGCCAAAATGACAGATGATGTTTTTCAGATAAAACTCTTGATGACTATATCTGTTATCTTTAAAATAGCCTCGACCTCGACCCATTTGGTAAAATATTCGTTCACCATAATTATGAATTTTTGTTAACTAGTTGACTTTAGTAGCGAGCCCAAAATGTCGATCCCCCACTGGTCGAATGGCCAAAAAATTTATACATTGGCCATGGGTACAGCGGGTTGATACAGCAAACTCGAATAAACTTGGCACTATATACATTTTCGAGCAAAATTCACAGAGTCTTTCAATAATGTTAACCAAAAGTATCTATATTTGATTATCTTATGTATGAGGGATCTTCTCCTGGAATGGTTTCCATACATGCTTGCATGGATATCCTATAATATTTCATGAGCTTGGTCGGGATCCAGGCACCTCAGGGGCGATCCTAAGAACGACCTCTTATATAATTGGCTATGCTCATCCAGTGCAAACTTAGCAGCCTATTCTTGAAGGCATTGAGCCGCATTTTTATCTTTGGGGATAATGCCATTACTCAAGTAAAGTTTTATTGGGTCATGTCATGAAAGAACTATCTCTTCAATGCTCCCTACCAGGTTCTCCTCAAGTGGGCCGATCAATAGCCTATCAACGATCAAAAATATTATCATCTTATCTCTTGTGCCTCTGGTCAAGCTCGCAAATTTAGAAAGGGCATCCGCACGCTCATTCTCAGATTGAAGTACCTGATAGAGGGTGAACATTTTGAATGATTGTTGTAATTTTTGGACCTCTACCAGGTTTCAGCTCATTGTTGAATCCTTAACTTCAAAATTTCCTTTGACTTGTTCTACTACCAACTAGGAGTCCATGATTGCAGATAGGTGCTCGATGCCTCAATTGAGTGCCATCCTCATCCCTGCGAGGAAGGCCTCATATTCTACCTTATTATTAGTAACTCATAGACAAGTTTGATCGCAAACTCATACTCCTCCGTAGTGGGGGAATAGAGAGCCAATCCCACTCTTCCTCCATATGTGGTCGAGACCTATCGATGTGCAAAGTACAAACAAGAGGGGCTTCATAATTTCTCTCATGTAGGTCGACTCATTCGATGATGAAGTCCGCCAAGACCTGTGCCTTGGTAGCTGTTCTGGATTGAAGGTAATGTCAAATTCGCCTAATTCGATGGTCCATTTGGTTAACTTGCCAGATATGTCTGGCTTTGACAATACTTGCTTTAACGACTGGTTGGTTAGCACTATCATGGTAAAAGACTGGAAATATGGACGTAACGTTTGAGCCATGGTGACCAGTGCCAAGGGAAACTTCTCGATCTTCAGGTAGTTATGCTCTGGCCTTTGGAGTGACTTACCGCAATAGTAGATTGGTTGATGGCTTGTATTTTTGGTTGAGACTAGGATCGAGCTAATAAACACCTCTGAAATTGCTAAATATATCTGAAGAACTTCACCATGTTTGGGTTTTGCAAGTATAGGGGGTGAGGACAAATACTGCTTCAACTCGACCAGCACCTGATCACATTGCTTATTCTATTGGAAACCTAATTTCTTGGCACTCCAGAGAATTTTGAAGAAAGGCAAGCTCTTGTCTGCCAACCTTACAATGAATCAGCCCAAGGTAATAATCCTTTCAACCAGCTATTGTACATCTCTGACAATTCAAGGTAAGGTAATGTCCAAGGTGACCTAAATCTTCTATGGATTGGCCTCGATGCCGCATTGACTGACCATATAGCCTAAAACTTTGCCTCCTTAAACCCCGAACATACACTTATTTGAATTCAATTTTAGACCTAACGCTTTCAATATTGTAAAAGTATGATTGAGGTCGAGCAAGTGGTCTCGAGCTTTTTTCGTCTTTACAATCATATCATCGAGGTACATTTTCATTAACTTGCATATCTCATTTTTGAACATAAAATTAACCAGCATTTAGTAAGTTGCTCTAGCATTTTTAAGTCCAAAATGTAATAGATTCTGTTAGGAACCACAAATGAAGTTTTATCCATATTCTCGGGGGCCATAAATATTTGATGATAGCCTTGAAATGCATCCATCATATTCAATAACTCGTAACTAGCAGTGGAATCCACTAGTAAATCTATTCAAGGTAAGGGGTAAGGATCCTTCGGGCAACCTTTATTCAAATCTGTGAAATCATTATACATACGTCATTGTCCCTCATTTTTTGGGACGAGTACAATATTACAAAGCTAAGATGGATATTGAATTTCTATAATGTAACTTGTATCTAAGAGTTTTCAAATTTTCTCTTCGATGATTTGGGTCCTCTCGGCATTAAATATCTTTATCTTCTGCTTGATCAATTTGTACGAAGGGTTGACATTAAGGCGGTGCACGATCATGCTAGGGTCTTTTCATTAAAGGTCAGATGATTTCTAGGAAAAGATGTCAATTTTTTGATGTTTCTTCTCAAAAAATTGACCATAAGGCATTCCATGTAGGGGCCCATATCTGTCCTAATTCGAGTTGTTTTGTTGGGGTTTCCTTATTTTAACTCAATAGTTTTAAACTCCCTGACAAGCTCCACCCAGGTATCCTTCAACTTTCTTTTCTTATTGGTTTTAGTCTCCTCAGATTTTGCTACAGGGGCATCCCCCAAGGTCTTCAAGTGTGGTTGGTTCTTCTGCTCGCTTAACTCGATCGAAATGTTGTAACACCTCTAAGCTTCCCTAATGTTACACAATAGTTCCCCTGTGCCAGTCGAGGTCAAGAATTTGATCTTCATGTGGTAGGTTGAGACAATGGCATGGAAATCATTTAGGGTTGGTCGACTAAGGATAACATTATAAGTAAATGGGGCGTCGACCACCAGATAATTCACCATCAAATTCTTTCTTCGGGGCGCCTCCCAAACGATATCAATAGATTGATGGACCCTTCTAGAATGAAATTTGACCCCCCCAACTCGACCAGAGGGGTATGCACAGGTTCAAACTTTAGCTACCCCAAGTTCATTCTTTTTAGGGTACAGAGGAAGATGATAATAGTTGAACTGCCATTATCGACTAGGACTTTTCTCACTTCAAAGTTAGCAATTTCAACAGAGACTACCATGGGACAATCAATTTTGTGGTTGATATTCTTTTCCTTGAGGTGGGCCAAGTCACTATCAGTGAAAGAAATAAGCTCCGCGTTCATTGATAAATGGAAGATTTTTTCTATCGGCGAGGCTTTGGTCAATTCTAGCCTCTTTTGAGTCTACTTCCTTGTTGATTTTGAGTCCCCCCTAGTAGGACCTTTCGCAATCATATCAATTACTCCTCAAATGGGCAGGTGATCTTCTTGGGTGGGTTTCTTTCCTTTGTTCTCCCTCCTCAAGCTAACTGACATTTCTCTACGGGGAGTCTGATTAGCTTTGCCCCCTATGACTTGTGCATCAATAGCCACATATTTTTTGAAATGACCCTATCTGATAAGCCTCTCGATTTCATCATGGAGATTGAAGCATTCATCTATGTCATGCCTTATTTATTTATGAAAGTAGTAGTACTTCTTCAATTTTTTCATTATTTCAGTCTCCGTTAGCTTCCTGGATTTCTTAAGAAGATTATTGTGCTAGATAGCGTACAATACATCTCTCCTTGGGATATTTAGTGGGATGTAGTCATAGAAGTGCTTTATTGGAGATCGACCTCTTTCTCTATGTTTTTGGTCGTCTCTCTCCTTATTTTTCTTTTTATCAACCTCAGAGGTTCCAAACTTTAGCTTGTTCATCTTCTCTTAGGTCATATATCTCTTTGCCAGGTTGAGCAGTTCCTCCATCGATCTCAGGCGCTTGTGCACCAATACATTGGTGTATTCTTTATGTCTGAGTCCCAAGAACAGTACATCGATCATGAATTCGATCCTAGGGTTGTCTATTTTTAGGACCTCCATGTTGAACCTTGTAAAGAAGTCATAAAGGGACTACCCTTCATTCTGCTTAACAGTAAGAAGGTGAGTGTGGGGGAGTTTTGCTTTTCTCGAGCTGGCAAACCGATGTAAGAATTTATCATAAAGCTAACATAGGAGTATGTTGACGAAGGCTCCAGCTTAACAAACTAATCGAGTGCTATGGCCTAGAAAGTGGTCACCAACATCTTGGCATAGATATACTTGTTGTGACCATGTAACTGCATCAAATGTTCATTAGGGTATGTTGAGCCATTGTATCTTGGTAGTCTGGTTGGGACCTTGGTGTCGACAGCGATGCACTCACCGATAATCTCCTGGATGAAAGAGGAGCCTCTCTCTTGATGATACCTTTAGGGATCCTTAAAGTTGGGCAGCCTATTAGTGTTTCTCCTTGAGATCTCATCGAGGCGTTTATTTAATTATTGTATTTGGTGGGAAACTTCTTCTCACTCCTTCTAATCAACTTGGGTGGCGTTCCAATCAAAATAAGGTCTCGTGCGCTCGGCTCTATCGCGTTGTGGGGCTCGATTATGTCGAGCCACGTGATCAGCGAATTCTTCCACTTCTTCATACAAGTCGCATTAGGAACGTTCGACCCTATTGCACTTCAGGGCTCAATTAGGTTGAACGTGGTGGTCTACAGAGTCAACTATTTCCTCCTTTAGCTCTGGTCGCCCCTTCTCTCCTTGGGGGCATCTAGGTTGGCTTCTCATTTGGTCGGCTGCCACCTAAATTCCTAGCGATTGCAACTGTCCCCAGAGGACCTTTCTTCTAGTAGGGGCGGTTGTGGAGTAGCACTGCCCGCAAGGCTGGCATGGTGGTGTGCCTATTTAATGTAGCAAAAAGTTGAGTAGAGATTTGTTCACTTATCAACTACATCAGCTGTGGCATAGTCAATGTTACAACTTGCTCTTGTGAGGCACTGGGGCCTGGAGCATGCGAACCTTGCTGGGGCGGAAGGGGAGATGGAGACGTGGACCTTCTATTGTCCTTTCTCTCAGATGTAGCTCTTCATATGTTCACCATTTTCTCAGTTGCAATCTCAAGGTGTTCCACAGACGGCCCCAAAATAATGAGATTGAAAGTTGTTTATAGTGAATAGGGTTGTGTTTAGGCTAATCTGATTAGGGAGGTCGAATAATCCAACAACAATATTTTTCGAGGTCTGAGATCTGCAATGAATAAAAAATGTTAAACTAGTCGAGGAGCCCTCGGTGAAGGCACTCCAACGCTCAAGTTAGTTCTAATCGAAATGAGGTAATCGAACAGAAGAGTAAGAGCGTAAAGTGTAAATGACATTACCTGGAGTGTAGCTAGCAATAAAGTATTTATAGCCTTCTCCCGATAGATAATATGTCTAAGATGCTCGTATCAAGTGTAGAAGGCTCTTGTCCTTGTCTAGGGGGTTGTTGGTCATTTTCAATTTTGGTACTATTCCAGGTGGCATCATCTTCTAGTTTCTAAGGTGAATAGTACTTTGGTGGTACGCCACTTTGCCAAAGTTGGTGGCAGAAATTGTACTGGGGTGGCACGCTCCATTAAAGCGGAGCCATGCTGTCTATTAGAGCATTGAATGTGAGAAGGATATAAGTGAGCGTCAGAGTGAGCATTCTGATCGATAATGATCAAACAGATAAGGTGGTCGATCAGAGAAACTGTTGAACAGACCGAGTGGCTTGAAGCCTCATGTTGAGTGCTGTCGAGAACAATCCACTCGACCAAACTATCATAGTCAAGTGATTCGGCCCAGCTGAGTTCAGAAACACTGTTGGGCTATGCATGTTAAGTGGATTTAGGAGCCATCTCTAATGTCAATAGTTTGTTAGGTTGGACTTGTTGGGTTATCTCATATCACATATATTTCTTGGGCACTCAACAATAATTATTTTATTTATTTATTTTTTTAATTTACCTCATTCTGATTAATAGGAATATATTTTGCAGTGAGAGAAGTATACTACAGTAATATTCCTTTGCTAGTTGACCAAAATCCGTCAACAGGGCACGTGGCACGTGCGCATCCCATGTTGGCAAGGGGAGCAAGAAATAACCTAAGCACGTGCACTTGCACTGTAGTACAGCGATGTAGCTGACACCATACTCCATAAATGTACCATAATTTCCCTAAACTCAATCATTATTAAAGTAGCCCCTACACAACTAAATTATTGTATTAACAATTTCATTATCTTATTTTATAACTTTATCTTATACCTATCAAATTACTCACAACACAATAAACATAATTAATAACAGCACCTTCATAATAATAAGAAAATTGCCACTAAATAATTTTTTTGTTTTATACAATAATAATTTTAAAGATTTAGAGTGACATAATTTGATTTTAAACTTAGGGCCATTTTGGTTTTATTTTCTCTCTCATTTTCTATTTTTATCATTTTCAAAATTTAAAAAGTTGATTAATGAAATTGAGTTGAAATGAGTTTATAGTTAATAGATTATTGAAAAAATAATAATTATATTAGGTTTAGTAGGTTGTTAGTTGAGAGGAATTATAATAATAATGATAATAGAAAGAAAGAAGATACATGGACTTTTTGACAAAAGATATATAAGTTATTGAGAAATGCGTTTTAAAAATGAAAATGAAAATATGTACAAAGTAATGTATTTTTATTTTTAAATAGTAAAAAATATGAAAATAAAATTTGAAAAATGAAAACAAGAGGGAACTTAATGATCCATGTAACAGTGACAAATTTCTTTTAATTACAAACTATAATGAAGATATTTATTATTATTACTACTATTAATCACCAAAATGACAAATTTAAAACACAATTCTAGTCATATTAATACAATAAAATACAATTTTATTACGTAATATATATTATCATAGTAAAAATAAAAGCTGCTATTGCTCGGTACTTATTATTAGCAATTATACGTTGTCGCTTAAGTTTTTTATTACTCAACTTTTTTTTTGGTAGTGTGGAAATAAAAAAAAAAAAATTTCTACATAAAAAGGGGAACTCTAATAAGATTCCATTTAGTTGAACCCAAAAAAATACTTTAGGACAATTGCTGTATATATATTTAGATAATGCGGTTGAATGATACTTTCTTGGAAATAATTAATTATAAAATTGGATATAATTATTTTTATTATGAAACAAATTAAGTTCAAGGGATATATTTTTTAGCACCTGCAATTTACAATATTCCATTGCTTCTACAATCATTGAAGAATGAAGTTGAGTCTGAGCTCTCTGCCGGGATTTAGTAATAAATTGGACAACTATTGTCGGAGGAACGGCGGGGATTAAGTTACTGGATGTGCAATTGACGGCTAAGATGGAGCTTGGTCCCATATGCAAGTGTACCGTTTTTTGAGTTCAAACCTTGAAAACCAGCTGGGATTTGTCGGCAAATAGCTAGCACATTCAAAATTAGCCACTCTTTTTATTTTTTATTTTTTTTTCATATATTCTTTTATCAAGAAATGGGATTTTTTGTTGGTCATTGAATTTCCAATTGAGTGAGTGGTTTCTAGCAATGGGGGAGAGATACAGAGACACAACATTTATTGTAATATAACCATTTTAATATTATGCCAAATATATTTTTAAAAAAATAGCAAAGGGTACGGATTACGAATCATATTTAAAAATAAATAAATTATTACAATTGTTTAGAAATACCATCAAATTTCAGTGCTAAACGATTTAATACAAAATAAAATAAAATATTTATTAAATGTAGATTTGAGTTATATTACAATGAAATTTTAATATAATCTTGAATTGAGTTAAATTTAAGATTAAAGTATGTCAGATTCTTTTAAGTTGACGAAAAAATTGTTTAATGAAAAGCATTATATGAATAATTATACACATCAAGAAAATAAAACGTGTATGGCTTATTTATTAAAAAAAACTCATAAAATTCAATGAATTTATTAGTAAAGATGTCTTAATTTGATCAAATAAGGGGCAGTTTGGTAATGTTTTATTTTCATTTTCAACTATTTTAACTATTTGAAAGTAAATTATCAACAATGTATTATTATTTTTGTCAATATTTTAACTCATTTTCATTTGAAAACACATATTTCAATAATTTACATATATTTTCTCAATAATTTATATATCTTATCTCTCATCTTCATTATTATTATATCTCTTCGCATACAATTTACTACGACCTATATAATTATTACTTTCTCAATATACTATTTAAATTCAAATTTATTTTCAACTCATTTAGTCTAATTAACTTTTTAAATTTTAAAAATATTAAAAATAAAAATTAAAAATAAAAACACATCCAAACTCCCTACAAGTTACTAAATTATCCCAAAAAATTTCAAAGACATCCATCAAACCTCTTGCACTTTGCCAAACATTCTCTTTGTTCAGGTAAAGAATTCCTTTCATTTGATTGATAGCGCACAGAAGATATTGTAGGGCTGTTGCAGTGGATAGCTTTCTACCTTAGCCATTTGCCATTTGGACTCAAAGAAGACAGAGGAAGAATTAGTTGGAAGTTGTATCGTCACTACCTCCCCCCACACCAACCCAGCCCCCCTCCAAACCTAACTATGATTAACTGCTAAACCATGTCTGTAATCAGTTAAGTAAAATTAAATATACTAATCTGTTCTCCACAGAACAGACTACAGAGTCTTTGGGACTATAATCCCAAAAGAAAAAGAAGAAAACAAAACGAAAAGCACCGGAAGCCTCAGCTTTCTTTGGTTAAAACCATAAAAATTCCTCATTTCTTGAGAGCCCAGAAGGCTAGGTTGATTAGGTGCCATTAATTCATTTCTTGGGTCGTTGCATTTCCAAGAATTTAGGGCTCGCTTTTGTTTGCTTATTTGCCTGTTGTGAAGTTTATGTTAATGGGTGTTTGCTTTGGAATTGATCTGCAAATGGGCAGAAGAAGCAGCAGAAGATCCAAAGATTAGGTTAATATTATCACATTTTCTTGTGTTTTATGTGTATGCGTATATTTTACTTCTGTAGCATTCTGACTTAGTGAGATTATCTGGGGTTAGCCATTCTCTGGGGTCTCTCTATTTCTGAGGAGTGGATATAGTGATATTTTCAGGGAGTACAGTTTTCTTGGTTACACTTATCTGGAGTATCCATATTGTGAATCACGAATTGAGATATTGTGAAAGAGTGCTTGGGGCTTCAAGATTGCTGAATGATGGAGTCAAGAATGGACCAGTATGAGATCATGGAGCAGATTGGCCGTGGAGCCTTTGGTGCAGCCATTTTGGTTAATCACAAGTTGGAAAGGAAGAAGTATGAATTTTCAAAGAAGTCAATTTTGTTGATTTCTGAAGATGGTTTTTCAATTTATGGAAAAATGTAAAACCTTTCTATCTTCTTTTTCTCTGAATCTGGGAAATGAAATGTAGGTATGTGCTTAAGAAAATTCGATTAGCTCGACAAACGGAACGTTGCCGGAGATCAGCTTATCAAGAGGTGCGATGATTTTTCATAACTTACCTGGACTTGATTTGACTAATGCAGATTGATAAGTGTTTACCTAATAATTATCTCTACTGTTTTCCTGTAATTTTGGAGGAGTTAGCTTGCTGTTTGGTGCTTCTGTACCTATTTGATATCCTTGTTACTGTTTTCTAATATCTCGATTATTTTTTCGGGTTTGCAGTATTATCTTCACAGTAATTGTCTGAATGGTTACATTGTTGATGAAGTGAACGTTTATGTCATGATTCATGAACAAGGCATTGTCAATTTCTTCAGTTCTAATTAAGAATTTAGTAGTCTCAACTATCAAGTTGGAATTCATGGCTGATTTCATCTTCTATCATTTGCTCATATGTAATGATTACACATATGCTTTTTCCAGTGTGTAGTGGTGCTTGTCTGGAAAATGAAGTGTTTTTTGGCTACTCTAAATATGCAGATGGCATTAATCGCACGGATACATCATCCTTACATTGTTGAGTTCAAGGAAGCTTGGGTGGAGAAGGTATTGTCCATGAAGCTTCTGTTTTCCAGTTTCTCGTATGATTTCATAAGGATTTTGGTCTGGTATATAAATTTCATTAAGAAACTTGGTCCAGCATATAAATTTTTAAGTTTCTTACTTTTGCCACTGAATTCTTTGTTTCCAAATGCTAAATCAGGGATGCTATGTTTGCATAGTTACTGGCTACTGTGAGGGCGGTGACATGTAAGTGTTGTATGATGCAGTTTTAATTGGAACATACTATAAGTTTCTATACTTATGTGTTTCTTTTCCTAATGTTTATAAGCTGTTCATGATTGAACTTTAACAGGGCTGAACTGATGAAAAAATCCAGTGGTCAGTTCTTTCCAGAGGAGGTTTGAGTTTCTGCCATTGAGATAGTCTTTTTTTTTAATAATTTCTTTTGCAGCATTTGATTGATAAGTGTGCTTTTCTTTTTAATCATGTGCACTGTGCAGAAACTGTTGAAGTGGTTCACTCAACTTTTGTTGGCAGTTGAATATCTGCATTCCAATTTTGTTCTGCACCGGGATCTCAAAGTACGGCATCTGACTATCGTTGTGATTCTTTATTGTAGTTTCTCTGTTATCTTAAATGATTTGGTGGGACTGATCTCCTTGGCACTTTCTTGGCAGTGCTCCAATATCTTTCTTACCAAAGATCAAGATGTTCGTCTAGGTAAATTTCCGTTATAATTTCTTTTGTTGAATTCAGAACTATACTAACTGGATGCTGACCTTAGAAAATAATTGTCTTTCCTGTTGCACAGGTGATTTTGGACTTGCTAAAACTTTGAAGGCAGATGATTTGGCTTCTTCTGTATGTGCCTAATATGCTCCGAATTCATCTCTTTTCCCTGGTGAAACATGAGATAGTCTCATGAAATAATGGAGGCAATGTATTTGCTCAACCCAATTATACTTAAAAAGGGATAAGAAATTTTGATCACTTAAATATTAAGATGCACTCATGACTGCATTTGATTTTCAAAGTATGAACATGCAGCGGCAAAAACACATACTTCTGTTAAAAAAGAAATGAAATCCTATTAAAAAGTTCTTGTCATTGATTATTCAGGGGGCTCACAATTAGAATGTGAATGATTCTTTCAAACTGACAAATTAGAGTGAGGATAGAGCCTTGAAAAATGGTTAATTTCAACAGGTCATTATCAAAAACAATTAAGAAGTAAATAGTTTGTAGTAGGCCATGGTGCCATGTAAATGCCTTAATCAGTTCTGAGACTACTGGAAAATGATTTTAATCTGAAACTCAAAACTGAAATTGCTTGCTGGAATCTTGTTTCATCCAAGATTCTCTGCATTTGATTCTGGAATAAATTCTGGTACAAGGTTTCTGAAACCCAACTGTTGTCCAAATTTTTCCTCAGGTCGTTGGAACTCCCAATTACATGTGTCCAGAACTTCTTGCTGATATTCCTTATGGTTTTAAGTCCGATATTTGGTCTCTTGGTATGTCAATGTTCCTATATTTCTCTTCATTGACACTGTAGAATGAGTCCAACTGGACTTTAGGATTGGCATTCTAATGTTTCCTTCGCCATTCAGGTTGCTGTATGTATGAAATAGCTGCTCATCGTCCCGCGTTCAAGGCTTTTGTAAGATTTCTAGTCCTTATTTTGTTCAATTGCATCTTCGCTTCTATGCTTTTCGTTTTATTTCTCTGTGAACTGTATTGGAAGATCCCTGAACTCAAACCTCACTCACATCCTTCGCCATTGCCATTTCTATGCCTTTAAATCTTTCCACCAGTTCATTCCATTCATGCGCTCACAATTTGCGAGCTCCACCGCACAGCTCACTTGTCACTGAGAAGCAAGAAGCAAACACCCCATCCGTGCAAAGGTGGAGCCTAACTAATCTCACAAACAACATTAAAGCCTGTGCTCTTTCACACGTTTGCATAAGCAAAACCTCTGGTGCACAAAGACATTATGCGCAGAACCAGATGGCCTGCACCTGCCCTGTGTTGTCCATGAGAAAGAATTGTCACTTGTTATTGCTAAACAAGAAAGATAGCGACCTTTCTATTATTCCTTTTTTATTTTTAAAATGATTATTTCATGTCTAAAGTTTATTGCGACCTAACGCTCTTGCCTCTAGACATTTTTTATGTATATCTGGTTTTAGCGGACTTACATTGTTCATTTAATTTTTAAGTTCAACTTTATCCTTAACTGCTGGAAACATGTTTCAGGACATGGCAGGATTAATAAGTAAGATTAACCGATCATCTATCGGCCCTTTGCCTCCCTGTTACTCCCCATCCCTGTAAGTAAATGGGTTCTTCCTATGGTGGTGTTTTTTTTATGCATTTAATCTCGTAATTACTTTCTTCCTTTACTACACCTAGTTGAAGGTGAGGTTTGGCTTATCGTGTTTATCGTGTTTCACACTGCTCTGAGGTGATATTATATATTTTTGGTGGAAACATCCAAGGCAGTTTTTTTCTGCCCCTTCAAGTGCTTCATTTATGGGTATTTTTGGAAAGCACATTACAATTTTAGGATATAAAACTTTATTGTAAAAATTAAGCAGAGCGTTTATATGTGGATTGGAATCAAGAGAAGAGATGTGCAGTGATATTATTAACAATTTCATTCTTTTCCACTGCCCATTAGATGTCAAATCATTTTATGATGCATTCATAGTGTTTTGACACAACCTTTGCCAAATCTCAGTTTCATTCATGTGCATACTTGCTTTGGAGTATATTGTTGAATCCTAGTATAGTGTTCGGAAAATTAATTTAGCTTGTGTTTTTATTTAACAGGAAAACGCTGATCAAAAGCATGCTAAGAAAGAACCCCGAACATCGGTCAAGTGTAAGAACCTCCAAATATCAGTTCCATAATTTTTATTCTTAATTTCTAAAGAAAACCTTAAAATTTGATTTCAATATTTATCAGGCATCTGAACTGCTGAAGCACCCATATCTACAGCCTTACATTGACCAGTACCGTCCATCCTGTACCCCAGTTGCTGCCCCTTCACCTGAGAAACCTCTTTCCACAGCTCGTGACAATAGAAAGAATTCACCTGAAAGCCAAAGTAGCAATAGTTCTTGCAGTGACAGAGACAGCTTAATGTCGAGTGAGAGGAACATGCGGGGCGTCACCATGAACTGTGACCATAAAGCCACTGATACAGACTCGGCTTCTGTTGACGATGATGTTGGTTGCAGACTGAGAGAGGGTCTACAAGAGACGAACTTCTCGGCTGCAAATGCCAAGGAACATCATGTTGGGAAACCACAGCATGAGGAGCTAGGAAATAACAATGAATTAAAGCAGCCAAAGACAATTAAAACCATTATGACAGCTCTGAAAGAAGGGAAGAGCAGAGAAAATAGTTCTCCAATGAGAAGCAACCATCCAAAAGCTAGTGGTGCAAGCAACCAGAGAATAATTGTTGAAGCATCTCCCAGAGTCACAAAACCGGGTCCCACTAATTATGGCGGTCTTAAGGGTAATGCAGAGACACCAGCTGCTGCATCAGCAAAGACCAACTCTGATTCCACTAAATGGATACAAGGAACACATTGTTTGAAGCATCAGGTATTGGAAAGTTCATCTTCTTCTTTCTTTTTCCTTTTTTTTCTTCCTGTAATAGAGCAGTTATGAATTTCATTTATACTGATGACCTGTCTGTGTAGTTACCTCCTGTGGAAACCCCTCCAAAGACCAAACCTAGACATGATGGAATCCCTCCCTATGGTCCTATAAAGCCTGTTGCTGAAGAAGGATTCTCTACAAGGACAAGACAGAAAACACCTCCTACCCTGGTCAGAAGGCCATCATTTCCAGTACGGATGCGACAAGCTGGACCTGACATTCCCAATACCAAGATTGGTCCTAGTGATGTTCAGGATTCTGAACCCGCAAAATCAGTGCCCCATAGCTGCAATTCACATACTTCAAGGCAAATTATGCAGTATCCCAAAAGGTCAGGTTCTAAGAGAATGAATACAGATAGCAGCAATTCTGCATCCTCTTCGGTATCCATCCAGGGATTTGAGCTTTGTGATGATGCAACAACTCCTGTTATTAGCTCATCAGAACAGATACTTCATGGTCATGAGCAAACCCCGGAAATGGCAATCATTAAAGCTCCTTCCTCTCTCCCAGAAGGTATAGGAAATTGCTTTAGGGGACATCATGAAGTTAATTGCCAAAGTAGCAAGCATCAAGCCACTGAAGTCGAAATTAATGAGTCTAGACACAGCTGTTCAACCCCTTCCTCGTCGCATTCTGAAAGATTAGAAAATTCACAGATGATTGAAACATTTCAAGAACACTCAGATGGTAAAATTGTGGATGTGAATGCTTGTGATGAGAAAATGAGTTCCACTGCCAATATGGAGATCTCATTTCCTCGCAAGGACGATTTGCTTTTGGATGTAGAAGATGCTCCAACTATCAGTCTGAACAGTAGGCTGCCTGATCTTGTGACGAAGTCGAACCTCACTTCACCATCAGGTGGTTATGACAAGTTCATGGTGAAGCAACAAGTTTCTTCAGATTGTTCATATTCCACTGTCTCCCCCATTTCATCGAACCAGAAGAATTTGTTGTCAGACAAAGGACTTCTGGTGCAAACTGCAGTTAATGAAAAACCAGCTGGCGCTCATCTCCCACCAGCTTTTGATGAAGTGATACATGTGATACGCCATAGTAGTTTCCGAGTTGGGTCTGAGCATCCATTGATAGAAAACATGGAGCGGACAACTGTGGATGTTGGAAAGTTGATAAATGTGGCGAGAGATGAGTTTGATGTAAAAGATCCAGCTTCTTCAGCAGCTTCAAAATCAGCTACTTGCTCTGAAACTGTGACTTCTAAATCATCTAGTTGCTCTGAAAATCCGACTCCTGCTTCAAATCTCTTTGAAAACCCTGTCACCAAAGAAATAAATGTGGCAACTACAAATCCTACTCCCATGGTTGCAAAGTCAGATTCATCTGAGTCTGAACCAGCAAAGCCAAACCTTTCTCCTGCACAGGAAGAAGCACCAGCGAAGGAAACTTTAGATGTCAATTCCTTCAGGCAAAGAGCGGAGGCACTTGAAGGGCTGTTGGAACTGTCTGCTGATTTGCTACAGCAGAATAGGCTAGAAGAACTTGCAGTTGTTTTGAAACCTTTTGGAAAGGAAAAGGTTTCTCCAAGGGATACAGCAATCTGGCTGGCTAAAAGTCTCAAAGGAATGATGCTAGAAGAGAGTGGAAGGAATTTGTGAATGCTGGTATTTATTTCTTTCTTTTCTTGCTCATTAGTTGAAGTTTTTATATATAGTTCAGAGCCCTGTTTTCAACATAAAACCTGTGACTTTTTCCCCTTCTCTATTTCAATTTTCTTTCTTTGTAATTCTCAGTGCAGCACCTGTATATAACATTACAATTCAATTATTTTTCCCCCATTCAGCAGTACTATGTTACTATGTAAAACTTATTGCAAAATTGATCTTTAAGAGAGATATTTGAGAATTTGTGCTCCATGTTGGTGTTGCTGAAGCTTCTCTAGTAATTGATGTAAGACATACATGAATGTGGTATGTCAGATGAAGATCTTATCAGCTTCCTGCCTTTGAATGGTCAAAAGCTCATGAATCCTTGGAATTATCATTAAACGGGAATCTAATGATATTAAATGAGAATATAATGATATTATAAAGTGAGATAATAATAATAATTATTATTATTATTTAGTAAATAATAACCTATTTTGAATATTCAAATGGGTGGCATGACATTAGCCTAAGCATTATCAATCTAACCATTATAATTATAATTGGTGTTTCATCAATGCCCTTCAAGTGTATTTATTTAAAAAAAATATTTAGTATATTTTATGTTCATCTGTAACATATAATAGATGAAATTTCAATTAAATGAAATATCCAAATCAAGTTTAATGAGTCTCCTCACCACCATTCCTCCTTGTCGAGTGGCTCGTGGCTCGTGGCTCGTGGCTTACTATTATAAGTTTTTCACGTAATATGGAAGGTCAAGGATTCAAATTCTAAAGATTCTTAATGTGTGTATATAAAGTGCACTTCCACACCCCCAAAACCACCACTAAAAGTCCTTCAATATTGGCGTTCGTCCAACGCCTGAGTAACCAAAGTATAAAAGGCACAATTCCTTCCTAAGATGGACCATTTTCTCCTGCAATGGAACACCTCCAAATCAGTCCACTCTTAGCCCGTCATGGCTCTTTCTATCCCGTACGGTGTGTATTGTTTCTATTTCTTGGACTGATCTCCATAGCCACGCTACTCCCCCTAATCATATTCATGAGAAGAATCCAACTCAAAGCTCCGGCAGTCCACGTCACCTCTGTATCCATCCCTTCTTTTAATCTGATGACAAATTCGCCGGAAATAAAAGGCCAGTGGGATGCCATACTGTCTCTGCAAAACCTTAACAGAGATGCAGATGTTAAGTACGAGGCTCGAGCTTGGCTCTACCACAAGAGCCAGTTTATCTCCACCACCCGCATAACCCGATCTCATCATAGTTCAGAGGGTCAAGAAATACTGATGCATGCAACTTTTGAAATGGACACAAAGAGAATGGATGCTGCTGATTATGGTTCAGAAATCTGTAGTGAATTTCAAGAAAATTTACCCGCCGCCGGGCTGTATTGTTTGATCTGTTGCTGGAGGCTAATCTTACGGTTAATCCTGAATCATGGCTGGAGAAGAGAACATTCTTGATGAGTTCCCCTTGAACCGGACACTGGGATCATTGTCGGGTGGTGTTAGGGGCTGTCAAACCCAAATATTGGCCAGAAAGTATTGAATCATATGATATAATTAAATTCATAGAATATTTTTCTGATTTTGTAAATTTCTCATGATGTAGACTTTGAATATGAATATTTCTTTACGCTTTTTCCTGCTGGAAGTACTTGGATGATATTGGTTTATGGTTCATCAACTCAAGAAGCTTGCTAAGAATAATTGACCATCAATACTCATTGATGATGATCAAATTCGTCGTCAAATATAAAAATGAAATCGTATTCATTTATTATTCTACTGATATAGTATTTTATCAGTATATAATTGATAAGAAAGTATTTAACTATTCAAAAGTAACAATTTATAGATCATCAGAAAACCTTTGGTTTCTCAACAAGATGATTGCTATTTAAACATTCCTCAACCTCCATGCTTGTGTTTCAGAAAGGAAACAACGACATTTGGTCATAGTTTTGTGAGTTTCTTCTACCTGCCCAGCTATTTTTGAATATGTATGATCCTTCAGTTACATTTTGGATTGATGAATAGTTTAGGTTGAATTAATTTTCAAAGGGTTAATTGGACTTAAAAATGAAAGCATAATAATTGTTCGGTTGTCGTTTGGGGTTGCCCAACAAAAACCATTCAATAATCAGTAGTAAATAGATGAGGATTGAGGACAACAATGAAGTGAAGAAATGAAATAACTTAAAAGGATTGCATAGAGAATACAAAGCATTCATAGTGCCATGCCACTTGACAAATACATGGTGGTTGATGTTGATGTTGATGTTGATGTGGCACAATTTTGAATATCTATGTTAGTAAACTTCAATGAACAATTATGAAAATTTAGGTTACATGTTAGATTGGATAAAGTCAGTTTGATTGAATCCCATTAAAAAAGATATGGATCCTAAAGTTTAAACTAATTTTGATCCATAGTTACGGCCAAAACGGCTATTTTCTTTGAACACATGAAATTGCATGTTCTCTTCAGAAGTGATTGATGGTTTTGAAGAATTTCAATGGCCTTGTTGACAGCCTCCTTCTGCAAAATAGGCCAGGCCGCATCAAAATTCGAGAAGATTTTCACGGCGGTGCCAACAGGAATACTGGCTGAACAGGACGGCGATGGTGGCGACAAAAATCGCAAAATCAAAATTATAACTAGAGGGGGTCGACTTTTGAGATGAGCATTTGTAACATGGCTGGACTTTTCATATTTTGACTAAAACCTGTTTCTTGGGAACTCCATGGACTTGGTCTTTTATTAGTCATATTCTAATTTGTTGAAATATTTTTATACAAACACTCAATTTTTTTAAATTTATTGCACTCATGGTACGACCCCTCAAATTCTTTTGACTCATTAAACGATCATTGAGCAGTTTTGTGTTGACTTGTCTGGGGGTTCCTTTGACAATAGAAAGGAGAGTAAATTCAGTACGTGTAACATATTGAAGCCAAGTATAGGGCAACGTGAGTAGGTGGGAGACTGCCGTTGGCTATTGAGTGGTTAGAAGGTCAACCGAGATGAAGAGCCCCGTCTAGTGGGCAGCTCCACATGAGGCACTCATTGGTTGCTCCACCCATTACAAAGCTTCATTTGGAGGTGCCCATCAGGTGGCTTTATTTCTACTCGAGGTGCCCATTGACACTCGATTTCAGGTGCCCAATGGGTAGCCTCGTTGGGACTTTGGTCCACTTTTGGACGGCTACATGCTTGAGCAATTCGCCCGGGCACTGCTTCTAAGGTTGCATAGGATCTTTGATAGAGTTCACATTTCGTGGATGCCTTAAAATTTTTTATGGAGCTTCAAGCGCTAAAATTCATTTGGGATCTTCTCGAGGAACTTTGTGCTCAGTAGATGATTTAGGAATTTTGCGTAGAGTTTTTTGTTTCGGAGATTCTTTAGGTCTTATTATAGAGTTAAATTATTCTCGGAGTCCCTCAAAATCTTTTGTAGAGGTGTTTCTTTAGGAATTTATTGAGATTTTATCAACAAGATGTTTCTTTTGGGCACCTAAAGTCTTGTTAAGGTGTGTTTGGGATTATAATGTTGTGGATTTCTTTCGCAAGCCTCTTTAAAAAGTCTTCTAGATAATGTAATTTTAGGAGCTCACGTTGGGGGGTCTCTTTCAATAAATCTAATTCTCGCAAACCCCTCTAAAAGGTCTTCTAGTAAGTTTGATTTATGTTTTAGTGTGCATAATTAATTGGGTTTATTAATTTTTTACTTTATTTACTATTTATTAAATTGAATCTTTTTATGTAATTTTTATTTTTATTTTTATTTTTATCTTGGAGATTTGATTTGTCATGGCAACTATATATAATAGTATAGATAGATAATGACAAAATGAACATGTCCACAAACAGATTGCCGCATCTAACATTTTGGCCCAATACCCAAACGAAAAGGCATCAGGTCAAAAAAAACAAATACAATAGCTCTTGCATTAATTATGTTGAGTGACCTATAATTCAACTATATAAAATTTTTCATATAATGTGAAGAATCAAAAGTTAGAGTTCTAAATCTTATTGAACTCTTAATATACATGTATAAATAAAAGAAAATTTTAAATTAATTACTTTTATAAACACTTAAAATTTAATAGAATTTGAACTCTAAAACGTAAAATTTTACTAAACTCCTAACTTATATGTATAAATAAAAAAAATTAAATTAGTTACATTTATAAACACCTAAAATTTGATAGAATTTGAACTCTGAAACGTAAAAATAATCCTCACATTAAAGTTTCAAAATTAGGCTATGATGAAATGTTAGGTCAACCGACAAAAGCAACGCACGAACAATTAACAAGGACAAAATCCTAGTCGTCTTACAATTACTATCTACAAGCCCATTCCTCCATTATTTTGTGGTGGACTATAATAATTACTGGATACTTTCTTTTATTATAATTTGACTCCAATTAGCAATAAATTGGAATTAAAAATGTACCGGCATCTCATCCAGTTGAACACCAACTAGACTTGGAGACCAAATATACTTTAGTTTCACTTGGATTTGTATTTTTCAATTGATTTTATCTTCATTACAATTTGATGTTGTCATGAATAGATCCCCTTGAAAATAAAAACATGTTTGATCAATATGTTTTAGATCTTCCATTTTGAGAAAGAAAAATATTTGATTTGCTCTTTTTTATTGATAAAAATAAAGATTTTTCCCCTAAATATATCATAATCAATCTTTTAAATACAAGTGTGTGATTTGAAAACAAAGAGTAAATTTTGAAAATTAATAATTTTTTAATAATTTTAAAAACAATAAATAAAACTGTCTAATAATATCTGGCATATTTGGTGTTGCCGAACAACCTAAAACTACTTTCGAGAAATGGACCTTTTTCTTTGTGTTACGTAGAGGAGAGGCCTTATTAATGCCTACAACTCACCAATTCACTGGCGGAACCTCTTTGTTCTTTTGACTTGTAGGTAAATATTATAGTTGATTCGTCGATATGACAATCAATGGATTCGATTTTAATTCGAATTCAAATTGAATTTGATCTGAATTTTAAAATTTTTATTTAATTAAAATATTTGATAAATTAGATTCGATTATAAATATTCGTAATCCAAAATTAGTGGATCGAATATGGAATTAAATAATTCAATCCGTTAAAGATCCAATCCGAAATTTTAATATTTTTTATTAAATTAAGATTCTTATATAGAATATTAATAAAAATTTTAAAATAATATATATTATATTAACCTATTATCTATATTAATGTACAATAAGGTTGAAAGTCGTTTCTAGTGAAAAGGGTGGTGTTTGGGCTAATTCGACCAGGGAGGTCGAATGATTCAACAATGGTATTTCTCGAGATCTGAGATCTGCAACAACAGCAAACGTTAAACTAGTCGAGGTACCCTCGGCGAAGGCATTCCGACGCTCAAGTTAGTTCTGGTCGAATGAAAGTAATCGAACAGAAGATTAGGAGCGTATAGTGTATTTGGCATTGCCTAGAGTGTGGCTGACATTGAAGTATTTATGACATTCTCCTGGTGTGTAATATGTCAAAGGTGTCTCTATTAGGTATAGAGGACTATTGTCTTTGCTAGGGGATTTATGCTCATTTTTTATCCCGATACTATTTCAGGTGGTATCATCTCCTACTTTTGAGGGTGAATAGTACTTTGGGTAGGCACCTCCCTGCCAAAGTTGGTGTCAGAGACTATACCGACTAGCACTCGCCATTAATGTGGAGGTATACTACTTGTTAGAACATTAAATGCGGTAAGAATATGAGTTAGCGTCGGAGTGAGCCATCTGGTCGAACAAACGGGGCGATCGACCAGAAAGATGGTTGATCGGGCCAAGTAACTTGAAGCCTTCAGTTGAATGCAATTGAGAACAATCTGCTCGACTAGACAGCTGTGGTTGAGTAGTTCGGCCCAATTAGGTCCAGAAGTGATATTGGGTTGTGTATACAAAATGGGCTTGGGCCAGTTAGGCTACCCTATATCATGAGTCCCCACACTAACGGTCTTGGTCGAGCTTGTTGATGAGCAGGAGCAGGGAGTATATATCTAAATGACAGTTGCGGCGGCTACAGCGGTGATGCACATTCGACCTAGGTTTCGTCCACTCGACTGGGGTTTTTGAATATTCGAATAGAATTTTTGAATTCTTGACTAGGATTTTTGATAGTTTTTCACATTTAATGCACCGATTACATCACAAGATACGAAGTGTCAAGGGGCAGCAGTGCAATTATTACTACCATTTGGGTTTTTGTGTCCAAATGCCTATAAGTGTGGGGGGTAGAGACATCCATTTGCAATTTTGCTGAAATCATTTCTGGTCGAGTTCTTACCTTCCAAGCTCTCTAAATCCTTCGTGCACTTAAAGTTTTGAGGATATCTGCTGTAAGTTCGTTTACCCGTTTGATCTTTTCTCTCATTTTTTTTCCTTGCAAAAATGTTTAGTGCCTCAGATAGCGAAAACACTAAGTCCAAAGGTGTTGCTTTCCAAGGGGAAATTAAGGTTGGGAGTGCGTCAGAAAGTATGCCTAAGAGTGGTCTTGATAGTTCATCAAGCGACAGCTCGACCTCAAATAGCTCGAGCACTGAGAGGGTTGCCTCTAGGGGTGAGGCTGGCCCCAGTGAAGCACTTGTATCCCGTGGTTGGTTATTCACACCAGATCACTATACTAAAATAATCTCAAAAATATTCCCAGCAGACTTAGTATGAATTAGGGAGATATACCATATTCCTGCAGAATATGAGCTTTTAGTGCCTAAGTGTCACGAATGGACTCTATTTTGTAGCGAAAAGACCGTCTATCCATGATGACATCTCAAGTTCCACCCAACCTTTGATCCGCCAACGTCTATCTCAAGTCTTTCTCATGACCCGTTTCTCATTTTAGCCTAGTAACTTACTAGCATAAGTATCAGAACACCTCACAATACTAGCATACTTGCCTATTCTGAATGCCCACAATCATTGAAGGCTCGCGTCTAGTACGCCGAGCGTGTTTTCTTAACGATCCTTGACTAGCTAGCATGCATGTCCTCAATCTAGGTACCTTATGTACACCTCTCGATGGCAAAGGAGCAATCTTGCTTCATCTCAGCATTAAGGGTTGCTTGTGCACCCACAATGCAATCCTCATGCTCATCACTCGCTCAAAGTGCTTAGGCCATGCCGTAGCACCCTTTATTTGTGCCTCACCCAAGTAGGGCCATATGTAAGTCTAAGGCTTATATGATGTGCCATCATCTTATGTAAGTCCCACATAGAACGTTAGACTTGGTTTCCTGATCTCTAGCATGCTTCACTTGCTCACTGTGCGGCGTTGCCCCCCACGACTACATATCTTAAGTCAACGGACCCTCACAGTGAGGCTAAAACCCATAGCACATGATTAGCGAGTTAGTTCATGAGATATTTAGGTGCTCATTTCGATCACTTGATCGGCTTAGAGGTGTTGTCCCATAATTTTTGAAGCCTATGGGGTATAAGCATTTTTGCCTTGCAACCTCTCGACACCTTCTTGAACCTAATGTGGGCCCTCCTAGCCCCACGACACCCATTCGATTACCAACCCATTCGAGGACTCCAAACACTCCTATGAGATGTTTAGAGTCGGCCCTTGAAGGCTCCCTATTGCCTTCAAGGAGTTGCCCACTTAGAGCCTAGATAGCACGAAGAGGACCGACCGATTGCCCACCATTCCAACAGCCTTCAGGCATACCTGTCCCTCTTATAATAGGCTTAAAAGAAATTTCTGTTGTGCCCACAGTAGATATTGAAATACCGATGATGCACACATTTTCATAAGTCTACCTCCCAATGTCTAAATCACTCTTCGCTTGAACCGTTGGATAGCTCTCAAATCCTACATTAACTCTGCCAAGTTCTAGCCCTGTTTGATTCTCCATGGAATAGGAATTGCCTTCACAATACACTGGAACCATAATAATGCCATTGCACTGCCGCATTCTAAAGATCTTCACCATTTCCTATTCAAACCGAATTGTCTACTGGTGAAACTTGGTGGAACCATTCCCTGCACTCCAATGAATACCCCACCAAAACATTTTAACAAAACTCCTTTTCCAAGCTATTCTGCTCAATGCATCTTTGTGTTGCCCACTTGTAGAAAGACTGCTCCCAATCGCACTTAATATTCAGTGCCCAAACGAACACAGAATGACTTCAAACTTGGTGGAAAACATACTCATAACTCAGAGAGTATACCATAAAAATAGTTTTTCAATCCACATCTTGTAAGAGTCTCTGCTCATGGTCCACCCTACTAGATGAGCCAATAACGCCTTGTCGCTCCTAATGTCTCTTCAAGTCAAGATCGCCATTCCTCTCCAATGAGTGACCTGTGACACTGGGGCTCAAGATAGAATACATTAACCCTTCTAAAGGATGCATAATGATGATTGAGAAGGGGTTGAGATGTGGCCTTAGATTTCCTTTAGCCCAAGTAATAATTGACTTTCTGGCAGGTTTAGAGGTCTGTGTAACCTAACTGCTCCCCAATTATTTTACTACTCTTTATAACTTTGTTGTGTTGATGCATATGTTCGACCAGCCTACCTCATTCATCAATTTTTCAAACTTATTCCATTTATCCATGTCCTGAAAGTCGGGCAGTATGAAAGAGTTTGACTTTTACTATCTGACAACGCTCCCAAGTTGAAAGTTTCTAGTAGCCTATTTCTTCTCTTATGGTCAAGAATGGAAAATGCACTTTTTTTTTGTTTAGGGGATTGGGGATTTTAACATTCTGAGGGGGTAGTAGAGGAGGCCTATAGAAATGTCAGGGAACCAGACACCTAGTTGGCCTAACACCATCATAAGAGATTTGGTTAGATTTGGGTATATGGAGGCCTCAATTTTGATCAAAAAGAGGTGTCTAGCATTGGCTGGCCTATCGCCGGCCGAGCTCAACCAATCTATGGGTGATTGACTTTGTAGAGATCTTTGTTGATTGTGTTAACTGTGATTATTATTCTTTCTACTTGATTATGACATCTTTTATTTTGTCTTTGTTGGCAGATCGAGAGGAGATAATAGCTAGAAGTTGAGCAGAAGCTCAAACTAGGGCCCCGAGGAATGAGGAGCGCCGTCGAGCAATTGCTGCTTAATGAGAGGCCCCCACTACAGAATCAACAGCTTCAACCCTATCGACCTCCACTCCTATGGCACCTTAAATCAAACAGGTGCCTAAAACCCAATCCACTTGACTGGAAGAGCCTATGCAAAGCAGCCTCATGGGTTAGGGCAAAAGGCAGATGACCAAGCAGGGAAGCTCAACGCCCAACAGGATAGCAGGCGATAAGGATAAGTAAAAGGTAATAATAGGCTAAGACTTGTTTGGAAAGCATGGGGATGGGGTGTTGTTCCAACTTTCTTGATTGCAATCAGCTCATTTTAGTGCTGACCCTAACATGGAGGTAACCAACTCAACCTCTATCCTTCAAGGAGAAATAATGGGTAGTAATGCCTTTAAATAGATAATAACTAGGCTATTCTCTATGGATTAGCATAAACTGACGGGCCTGAGTCAAGTCGAGGCTCTCAGGGCATTGGCATACCACTGTAATCTGGTAAGTATGAGGTCGATAATTTCTCATCAAATTACTTTTTAATAGTTGCACTATACACTGATAATCTTATGTTATAGGTAGGCTAACTAAGATACAACCTCTTTCGATGATTAAAATTAGCCTTGGCAAATTGAGAGGAGCTATAAGAGGGAGGGGATGTGGAAACCCTCAAGGTCTAGCTTGAATCTTCCCAGTTTCATATCGATCAATTGACCAAATAGGTGGCCGAGCTTAAGGGGCAGTTAAACTCCAAAGATCAACAACTTGTTCAGGCTGTTGAGGAGAGGAGCCGGATGGACACAATAATTAAAAAGGCTCACTTGAACCTGTGGGTGAGCTACTTGTCAGGTTGAGTAGTAGGTCGCGCGGAGGTAATCGATGAGGCGTGGAATGCTTTAACTCGACATCTCTCTACAATGCAGAAGGAGATGGTAGAGTAGTTCATCTTGAGCTCGGCCTTTTCAGGATGTGAGCATGATTGTATCACTTGATAATGCTTGCGAGGCATAAGGCCATGAAACAGCTTGAGTGCCTAGGTTACGCTTTCCAGTTTGATGACAAGTGTAAAATAAGCCATTTGCTCAATGATAATTTGCAACCTTACCCCAAATTCAAAGAGGGTGGGGTCGATGGGTTCAGGGAGAAGGACACTGCGATAAATACGCTAGTTAAGCTGATGACTAAAGCTCAACAGAAGAAAGATGAGGTCCATGTGAGGCTGGAGGAGTTAGTGAATGAATTCGCTTTCGCTAAGGACCTTGTTGTCAAGTTGAGGGAGGAATAGGTCAACATGGCACAGTATATGATGTGCTCGACTGACTTTATGAGTGATGTCGCGGGGCTTTCTAAACCACCGCAAGCTATTATGCCACTTGCGTTCGTGCTGCCAGAGCCCAACTCAAAATGGCCAGAAGGTAACCATGTTGGGTCTAGCCAAAGTTGATCCTGGAGCTTGTTGCTTTCGTCTTTTTCCTTCTTTCTTTTTTTTTTCTTCTTCTTTTTTAAATGGAATTGTAATTAACTTTTCAATGAATGAAAGATCTTTTTCATATCTATTTTGTCGAATGAAATTAATTTCATGCCTATTGTCAAATGCAACTTTATTATCATGATAGTATGGGGAAGAGTTGACAATTTAGTTAGTTATTAAGACCATTATCAAGAAAATCTAACAACGCTGTCGTCGATTTTGCTTAATATTAACAGATGCATAGTTTTTCCAAAGCATGCTTAGCAATTTATTTTTCGCAATTATGCAGTTGATTCTCATTGTTGTATGATCGACTTGCTGATTGAGCTTGTCAACTTGCTGATCGACTACAAGATCGATTATAAATTTTTAGCTAAAAAGCCAAGTTTGTTATATATAGCTATTTTGGGTCAACTGCATTATCAATTTTGAACTTTGATTTGGCAGTGTGAGGTTGTTTTTGTGCCAATTGTAAAGTCAACTCAAAATTAATTGGGCAGTGCGAAGCTATTTTTTTGTCGACTATAGGGTCGATGCGAGAGTGGCAGTATAAAGCTACTTATTCATCAACTACAGGGTCGATTAGGATTTTGAGTGGCAGCATTGAACTACTTATTTGTCGACTATGGGGTCGACTAGGATATTGAGTGGCAGTGTAGGGTTGCTTATTCATCAACTACGGAATCGACTAAGAACTTAAGTAGTTGCATGGGGCTGCTTTTTCATCCACTATAGGGTCAACTTTAATCTTGAGTTGATGTAAGGTAGATATAGCTATGACAATGTAAACCAATGATAACAGTGTTGTTGAAACTTCATTCATATCTAGGAATATGAGGACGATTACAATACAATTTCAGATGTAGAATTTTCTCAAGTTGATAGTGTTCCATGGGCGGGGGAATTCACCCCTATCCATATTAACAAGTCTATAGGCGTTATGCTTTGACACTTTTACAACAGTATAAGGTTCTTCCTATTTTGGGTTGAGCTTGCCAACATTCTTGGAGATTTTTTACCTTTTTGAGAATGAGATCTCTAATCTTAAAATGGTCTGGCTTGACCCCTTTGTTATAGTTCTCAGCCATCCTCAACCTGTAGCATTGCATAGTATTGTATGCTTCCTACCTACACTCATTGATAGTCTCCAGGTTGAGCTTTCTTTCTGATGTGTTTTTGAGTGGGTGAAAGTGAATGAGTCAAGCTGTGTGTTGAATGAACTCGGAGGGGATGACTGCCTTAGACCCATAGACCAGACTGTAAGGGTTATAACCTATAGCCGTGTGAGGAGTTGGTTTTGTATGCTTATAGTACTTCTGGGAGGTCATCTGCCTAACTCGAGCCAGTGTCCTAAATTTTAACCTTTAAATGGTTGAGAATCATTCTATTTGTTACCTCTACTTGGTTATTCAATTAGGGATTGCGTATTGAAGTAAAGTGTTGGGTGATTCCCAAGGCTTCACACCAATCTCTGGTACTCCTGCTCTGGAACTGAGTCCCGTTATTTGAAATAAAAATCTTAGATAAGCCAAAACGACAGATGATGTTCTTCCAGATGAAACTCTTGATGGTTGCATCGATTATCTTCAAAACAACCTCAACCTCAACCCATTTGGTAAAATATTCGATCGCCATGAATATAAATTTTTGCTGAACAATCGACTTTGGTAGCGAGCCCAAAATGTCGATCCCCTACTAGTCAAACGGTCAAGAAATTTGGACATTGACCATGGGCATAGCAGATTGATACGGTAGGTTTGAATGGACTTGGCATGATGTATATTTTCTAGCAAAATCCATTGAGTCCTTCAAAAATATTGGCCAAAAGTATCTGTACCTGATTACTTTGTGTGCAAGGGATCTCTCCCCAAAGTGGTTGCCATACATATCTGCATAAATATCCTGTAATACTTTGAGAACCTAATCGAGGTCCAGCACCTCAAGGGGGTCTAGAGATCGACCTTTTATACAATTGATCATGCTCATCGAGCGCAAACTTGGCAGCTTGTCCTTAAAGGTGTCAAGCCTCATTCCTGTCTTCGGGGACTGTGCCATGGCTCAAGTAGAGTTTGATTAGGTCTTGCCAAGAAAGAATTATCCCCTCAATGCTTGCTACTAGATTCTCCTTGAATGGTCCGATCGATGGCCTATCGGTGACTAGAAATGTTATTTTTCGATCTCTCGTGCCACTGGTTGAGCTTGTAAATTTTGACAAGGCATCTACCCGCTCGTTCTCAAATTGAGGTATCTAACTGAGGGTGAACCTTTTGAATAACTGCTGCGACTTTCTAACCTCCGCCAGGTACCGACTCATCATTGAGTTTTTAGCTTCAAAATTTCCATCAACCTGTTCAACCACTAGTTGAGAGTTTGTAATTGCAACCAGGTGTTAGACACCCTGATCAAGCGCTATCCTCATTCGAGCGATGAGGGCCATATATTTTGCCTTATTATTTGTGACTGCAAAGTCCAATTTTATTGCAAAATCATATTCTCTACTGCTGGGGATCAGAGCCACCCCTACTCCCCTTCCAGATGTGGTTAACGATCTATCGATATGCAAAGTCCAAACAAGAGGGGCTTTGCCATTTTTCTCTGGCAAGTCAATGCGTTCGGCGATGAAGTCAGCTAGAACTTGTGCTTTGATGGCTATTCTTGATTGAAAGGTAATGTCGAATTCTCCCAATTTGATGGCCCATTTGGTCAACCTTTTGGATGTGTTAAGTTTCAACAACACTTGTTTCAGTGGCTGGTGGGTTAGTACTATAATGGCATGAGACTAGAAGTATAAGCGCAGCTTAGCCATGGTGACCAGTGCCAAGGTAAATTTCTTGATCTCTAAGTAATTATGCTCAGGTCCTTGAAGTGACTTACTACAATAATAGACTGGTTGATGGCTGCCATCTCTAGTCGAGACCAAGACTGAGTTGATCAATGCTTCAAAGACCGCCACGTATATCTGAAGTACCTCTTCCAGTTTAGGTTTGGCGAGTATAAGGGGTAAGGACAAGTACTGCTTCAACTCGACCAGCACTTGGTCTCATTGTTCACTCCATGGGAAGCCCAATTTCTTGGCATTTTTGAGAATTTTGAAAAAAGATAAGCTTTTATCTGCCAATCTTGCAATGAATCTACCTAAGACAATAATCCTTTTGACCAGCCTCTAGATGTCTTTGACTATTCGTGGCGGAGTGATGTTGAGAATAGCCTAAATTTTTTTTGAATTGGCCTCAATTCCTTGTTGACTGACCATGTAGCCTAGGAATATACCTTCTCGGACCCCAAATGTACACTTGTACAGATTCAGCTTTAGACCAAATGCTCTCAAAATTGCAAAAGTATGATTGAGGTCAAGCAAGTGGTCTTGGGCCTTTTCCATCTTTACAATTATGTTGTTGACATACACCTACATCGACTTGCCAATTTTATTTTTAAACATAAGGTTGACCAGTCTTTGGTAAGTTACTCTAGCATTTTTCAGTCCAAAAGACACGACCAAAAAGCAAGAGATCCCATTAGGAACAACAAAAGAAGTTTTATCCCTATCATAAGGAGCTATGAAAATTTGATGATAGCCTTAAAACGCATTTATCATGCTCAACAACTCACAACCAGTGGTTGAGTCAATTAATAAATCTATTCGAAGCAAGGGTAAGGATATTTAGGGCATGATTTATTTAAGTTTATAAAATCATTGCACATTTGCCATTGTCCCATATTTTTTGGGATGAGTACAACATTACAAAGTTAAGAAAGATATTGAATTTCTACAATACAACCTACATTTAGGAGTTTCCTGACCTTCTCCTCGATGATCCGAGTCCTCTTAGCATTGAACGTCTTCATCTTTTGTCTAATCAATTTGAACGAGGGATCGATATTGAGGCTATACACGATCATGTTGGGGTTGATTCCCTAGAGATCGGAGGCTTTCCAGGCAAAAACATTAATGTTTCTTCTTAGGAAATTGACCATAAGGCATTCCAGGTAGGGGCCTATGTTTATCCTGATGCAAGTTATCTTGTCAAGGTTTTTTTTCCCCAGCTTGATAGTTTTAAATTTCCCAACAAGCTCCACCCGAATATTCTCCAACTTTCTCTTTTTATTGGCTTAGGTCTCCTTGGTACTGCTATAGAGGTTTTCCCCAAGGTCTTTAATTGTGGTCGAGTTTTCTGCTCACTTAACTCGACTAAGATGTTGAAACACCTCCACGCCTCTTTGATATTGCACAACAGTTCCCCTGTACTCGCTGCGGTCGAAAATTTAATCTTTATGTGGTAGGTCGACATAATAGCATGGAAATCGTTCAGGGCTAGTTGACCAATAATAACATTATAAGCAAATAGGGCATCAACCACCAAATAGTTGACCATCAATGTCCTTTTTTAGGGCGCCTCCCAAATGACGTCATGTGGATCCTTCTATAATAATTTCTGACCCCCCAATCTGACTAGAGGGGTTTACACAGGTTTGAACTTCAGCTAGCCCATGTTTATTCTTTGAGGGTAGAGAGGAAAATAATGTTGGTCGAGCTGTCATTATCGAGCAAGATCTTCCGCACTTCAAAGTTGGCCTACCATAGGGCAATTAGCTTTGCAGTCGATGTTCTTTCCCTCAAGGTGAGTTAAGTCACTATCAATAAATGAAATAGGCTCTACACTCATCAATAGGTGGAATGTTGTTTCGATGGGCGAGGCTTTAGTTGACTCCAACCTCCTCTGAGTTTGCCTTCTGATTGACTTTAAGTCCCCATCAGTAGGACCTTTCGTGATCATATCAATCACTTCTTGAATGGACGAGTGATCTTCATGGGCGGATTACTTTCCCTTGTCCTCTCTTCTAGGGCTAACCAACCTTTCTCTACAAAGAGTTTGATCAATTTTCCCCCCTTCAACCTGGGCATCCACAGCTACTTATTTTTGAGATGGCCTTGTCTGATGAGCCTCTCAATCTCATACTGGAGGTTGAAGCATTTGTTAGTATAATGCTCCTTCTGTTTATGGAAGTGGCAATACTTCTTCAATTTTTTCATCACTTTAGTCTCCATCAGTTTCCTCAATTTTTTTAGGAGATTATCTTGTTGAATGGTATGCAAGAGCTCTCTCCTTGAAATGTTCAATGGTGTGTAGTCATGAAAATATTTTATTGGAGATCGACCTCTTTCTCTGTGTTTTTGGTTGTCTCCCTCTTTTTTCTTTTGGTCATTCTTGGTGGATCCAAATTTAAGCTTATTCATCTCTTCCTGGGTCATGTTCCTCTCTGTTAGGTCAAGCAGTTCCTCCATCGACCTAGGGCATTGACACATAAATGTATTGACACATTCCTTATGTTTGAAACCTAGAAACAACACATCAATTAAGAACTCGATCTTGGGGTTGTCTATTTTGAGGACCTCTGTATTGAACCTTGTGAAGAAGTTACGAAGGGATTCCCTCTCATTCTGCTTGACAGTATGGAGGTGCGTGTGGGGAAGTTTCACCTTTTTTTGATTAGCAAATTGGTGTAAATATTTATCACAAAGTTGATCATGAGAGTATATCAACAAGGGCTCCATCTTTACAAATCAATCAAGCGTAATGCCCTGACAAATTGTCACCAGCATCTTGGTATGGATACACTCATTGTGCCCTTGCAGCTGTATCATATGCTCAAACTACATCAAATGCTCATGAGGGTCTGTTGAGTCGTCATATCTAGGTAGTTTGATTGAGACTTTTTCATCAATAGTGATGTGCTCATCGATAATTTTCTAGATGAAAAGGGAGCCTCTCTCTTGATGAGACCTCTAAGGGCCCTCAGGATTGGGTGCTCTCTTAGTATTTCTTCTTGAGATATCATCAAAGCATTTGTTTAATTATTAAACTTGGTGGGAAACCTCTTCCCACTTCTCTCGATCAGCTTGGGTAGAATTTCGATTAAAATAGGGTCTCATGCGTTTGGATCTTAGGCGCTGTGGGACTTAAATAGGCCGGGTTGCGAGGTCTGTGGATTCTTCCATTTTCTCATGGTGGTCACATCTAGAGTGTTTGACCTTATCGCACTGTGGGGCTTGATTAGGTCAAACGTGATGATCAACGGAGTTAGCAATTTTCTCCCTTAACTTTGGTTGCCCTCTCTCTCCCCAGGGGTGTTTAAGATTAGCTTCACGTCTGGTTGGTGGCCACCTGAACTCTTGGCTACCATGACTATCCTTGGGGGACCTTTTTTCTGGTGGAGGTAGTTGTAGGGTGGTACTGTCAATTGGGGCCAGCACGATGGTGTACCAGTTTAATACAGCGGAGAGCTAAGCAAAAATCTGAGCAGAGATTTGCTCGCTTATTAACGGCATCAATTAGAGCATAGTTAATATCACAACTTGCTCCTAGGGGAAGCTGAGGCCTAGAGCATGTGAACTTTACTAAGGTGGAGGGAAAGGTGGAGATGTTGACCTTCTATTCTCCTCCCTTTCAAATGCGGCTCTACGTGTGTTAACCATTTTTTTGTTGTAATCTCGAGATTTTCCCACAAATGGCACCAAAATAATGAGATTGAAAGTTATTTATAGTGAAAAGTGTGGTGTTTGGGTTAATTCGATTAAGGAGGTCGAATGATTCAACAGTGGTATTTCTCGAGGTCTGAGATCTATAACAACAGTAAATATTAAACTAGCTAAGGTGCCTCCAGCGAAGGCACTCCGACGCTCAAATTGATTTTGGTCAAATGAAGGTAATCAAATAGAAGATTAGGAGCTTATAGTGTAGTTGGCATTACCTAAAGTGTGACTAGCCATAAAATATTTATAACCTTCTCTTGGAGTGTGATATGTCAAAGGTGTCCCTATTAGATATAGAGGGCTCTTGTCATTGCTAGGGGGTTAATGGTCATTTTTTATCTCTGTACTATTACAGGTGACATCATCTCCTACTTTTCAAGATGAACAATACACTAAATAGGTGTCTCCTTGCCAAAGTTGACGGCAGAGTTGGTGGTAGAGACTGTACTGGCTAACACACGCTATTAATGTAGAGGCATGTTGCTTGTCAGAACATTAAATGCGGCAAGAAGATGAGTCAGTGCTAGAGTGAGCCATTTGATCGAACAGACGAGGCGGTCGACCAAGGAGATGGTTGAATAGACCAAGTGGTTTGAAACCTCCAATTGAATGCGATTAAGAACAGTCCGCTCGACCAGACGACTGTGGTTGAATGGTTTAGCCCAACTGGGTCCAGAAGTGATATTGGGCTTTGCATGCTAAATGGCCTTGGGCTTGGGCCTGTTGGGCTACTCCATATCAATATCTATATTATACTATTAATATTGAGCCTTTAATATAAAAAATAAGAGGAATATTTATAAAATGTCAAATATAATAATATATAATAGTTCATCTATACATTAATATAATGTGAAATAGGAATTTAGTATTTAAATATTTAATTTTTGGATTAATATATAATAAAGAATTATTAAAAATTCAAATATAACTTATACTTTCTTTATAAATATATATTTTTATACAATTCAAAAGGAAAAAAAGGAAAAATAAATAAATCAAGTCAAAATTTTTAATTGTACTTAGGATATCCAGTAAATTCAGATATTGTATTAACTAACAAAAATTTTATACTATTTTGAATCAAATTCAAATATAAATTTTGATAATATAATTAAATTTAAATATAACAAATTTGATTCAAATCCAATCAATTTACAACCTTAGGCGTCAATTTTACCGGTCGCTGGTTTTGAATAAATGTCCCATTTGTTTCCGTAATTACTCCCGCCAGAAACTGCCTTTTTTCAATGGGGGGGTAATAGCGTGTGACTAATGCGTGTGCATCTCTGTGCATGCACATAGATTTTCCTGAATTGAAAGCATAAAATTTTTTTCAAAAAATCAAATTAAAACCACTCGTAAATAGAAATGTTGCATTAGTCACCTTAACAGCTCAACCACATTGTAGCTCAAGTGAAGCAATCTGCGTCTTGATAAGGTTAATGCGACACGTGATATCCCAATATTCCAATCAAAAGAAAGAAGAAACAAACACAATGAATTGAATTTTATAAAATGATTTCTCAATACGATCGAAAACACTCGATGTAAGCGACAAAATTCTTTTTTTTAATTAATATTTTATTATATACATTACTATATGAATATACATATTAAACAAACATGATTCGTAAATTAAATATTTATTTGAAAAAAATATTTCATACATCTTACGTCCATCTACAATATAAATAGAAGAATAAACTAGATTTTAGGGCCCAAACGCCACCCATAAAATGCTACCAAACAAGATAAAAAAAAATATTCCCTAGATTGCTTCACCCAAAAAAAAGGTGGAGAAGAAATAGAGAGCTCCGCAAAATCAACTTGCAGTGAGCCTCACGACCCCAAAACACACACACTCTCTCTCTTTCACTCTCCTGTCCTCTTCCTTCTCACCTCCACACGCACCAACTCACTCAGTGCGTGTGAGTTCTGATTCTCCGCCGACCTAAACCCAAAATACCGATTGGATGCCCATGGAAGACCCCAATAGACCCGTTACAGGCTATCCGGCTCCAAATCCCCACCCGAACGGTAACTCGGCCAATCCACCGACCTCTGGCACCGCCTACCCATACGCCGCCCCCCCTGCGCCCAACGCCTACTACCAAAACAACGCCTACTACCCTCAGAATTACCAGTACGATCACGACTCCGTCCGCCGCGCCACCTGCCTCCGCCGCATCTTTGCCTTCGTGATCGGGCTTGTGGTCATCTTCGGAACTGTCACCTTTATTGTGTGGCTTGTCCTCCGTCCTCAGCTCCCTGAGTTTCGAGTAGACTCGTTCTCCATATCTAATTTCTCACTAGGCGACGGTTCCCTCATCTCTTTTACTTCCGAAATCCGCCTAACTGCTCGAAACCCTAACAAAAAAATGACCCTCTCGTATGATCACATCGACGCTGGAATTTTCTACAAGTCCGAGTCCCTATCGCAGACCACAGTTTCTCCGTTTTCGCAGGACACGAAGAACGAGACTTCTTTTGCGGCAAATTTTGCGGCGGCTGGGAGTTTTGTGGATAAGTCGGTGGTGAATGGGATTACTGATGACAGGAGAAATAATGGGAATGTGGACTTCAACTTGAGGATGCTTTCGAGGGTTAGGTTTGAAGCTAAGGCGTGGAGGACCAGGAGGAGGTTCTTGAAGGTGTTTTGTGGAGATTTGATCGTTGGAATTCCAAGCAATGGGAGATCCGGCGCATTGACAGGCGGGCCAAGGCAGTGTCGTGTAGGGATTTGAGGTGAACTAATGAGTTCTTTTAATTTTTTTGGTTAAATTATTAGGTAGTTTTAATTGGATATTTTTTTTCTTTCTATTTGATGTTCGATGATGAGGATGAATCTAATTTGGTTCTGTACTTTGGTATACAGGGAATGTGGTTTCCTAGGATTAAACTATTTCGTGTACAGTTAAAACTTTCTGCCTTCTTCATTTTTCAATTGTTGGTTAATTATATTTGCTGTCCAGAGAATTGTGCTGTTTTCAATTCTCAGTTTTATGTGATTGTTTGTGCGTAATTTTCATCAAATTATGTTTGTTTTATTTTTTTGGTTGGGG
>JACGDI010003051.1:324531-360688 GCA_014898725.1 Jacaranda copaia
ATTTGTTCTTTTCTTGGGTGCTCTTTTTTGGGCGTCTATCTTAAAGTTCTTGGTCATGTCATATTTATGTTATGTTAATTTGAATTTTAATTGAATTTAGAATTAATGTATTATCATAGTATGTAATTGTACGTTTAATCCTTAGATTTTAAAAAGAAAATACTACGAAAAATATTTCTTTTTCTCCATCAGAATAATAAGGCCAGTATATTATTGTTGAATTTGTTGGAGAGATGAAATAAAATAAAAGTATATCTTTATGATTATCTATTATATCAATAAAAAAAAATCAAAATTAGGAAACATTTTGAAAAAGCTAAACTTGTATAAAAGAGAAACAAAGGAAATATCTCAAAATCGTTGCAGAATCGACGAGGGAGTTTTCATTTCTGTATTTTTCTGGATTTAAATGATGGTACCTTATGCTTTATGATTTAATGTTTTTTTAATTAAAATTCAAGACCCAAATATACTATAAAAAAGGTAAATATTTGGTGTACATTTATAGGTATGTGTATGTTGTAACTCTCACTTAACAACTCCAACCGTTTATTTCATCTTCCTAATCACTTGTCGGTTTTACCTTCATATTTTTCATGAATGACCATAATATCCCCGAGGATTGTTTCATGTGGGACTCCAGATTATTGTAAATGGAAGAAAGTCCAAGGGGTATTTTACCTAGTAAATTGCGTACTCACACACTTTTGTGTGTGTGTGTGTGTGTTATTTTCTCTTCGTCTGGATGGGTGATGACTTGGGCAGCATAGCATAGTTTTAGGATCGTGTTCTATGAAGATATGGACTCCAAAATCCATGGCATATTGGAGTTTGGAGCTTGCTTCATTAACATGCTAATTAATTCTTGAATTGTTTCAAACGATGATTATGTCGCTTCCCACACTCCCTACTTTTATCCAACCTGCGTGTCAAAAATTGTAATATAAAATGCGTCCCATGCTAAAATATCACAAATACTCTCTCCACATGATCACACAAAAAATATAATCAAAATTATTTGTGTTTTATCTTAACTTAAAACCTCATGCATCTAAAACATCTTTCACTAAAATTAGTATAATTGTATGCAAACCAAAATTAAGCAATAGAATAATGAACCATGAATATACACCGCTCACTAAAATGGGTTCTTTTTATACTTCAACTATCTTTCTAAACTAAATTGTCTAACTCGAATCAAAATACAAATTAAACTAAAACAAACTTTTCCCACTTAAAACTATGTAAAAACATAACTTGAACCCAAATACTAGATAGTTCAGCAATCACTTTAGTAATTTTAAATCAAAAAATCAAATCGATCCAACGAATCATTAAAAATTTTAGTTAGAGGATGGGAAACTCTTGTGAGTTTTAGCATTACAATTTTCTTGTTTGTTCCCCACTTTGCAGTGGATACGTAATTTTCAATGCTTTGTACACACTCACCATGTCGATAGCATGTTAACAAGCACCATGGGATTAGGTTTTCTTTTGAAACAGTCCTTGTCTTTGTTTGGTGACGAACTTCCTTCACTTCATAACGCATGAAAAATGACTTAACCAAGTTTTTCAGGTCCAAGAATTCAAAATAACAATTTTTTTAAATTTTTTATGGTTAAATCCTGTAACCTCCATATTTCCTCTTTTCATTTTTTTTTTATAATATATGAATGTAATTTTCATGTCGCTTACGTGAGCAGTAATTCGATTATCGGCTGTCTTCTAAATAAATTGGACCATACATCAATATAAATCATTTTCAATGAGGCACATCACAAGAACAATAAAAATAAATTTAAAAAGAAAAGAACTTGTGATTGAAGTGTAAAACTGCACTAACATGAAAGGGGCATGGGAACTATTAACCAAAAAGGCATTCTGGTTGCCTCAACACCAGGACTTTTGAACAAATTCACGACATTACATCTTAATATTTGTTCCAAGAACAATATATCATATATGAAAGAAGAAATAATATTTATTGATGTTAAATACAACACAACATCAAATAATCTTACCCACTAATTCCCAGTGGAAAACTTTGACAAAGTTAAAATCCATTCTTTCAACTATAGGTCGGGAACAGAAGCGAACAGAGACAACATGTAAACGGCCAAATAGATGATATCTTGTCCCTATCTTCCAGTCATAGTGTGTCTCTATTCCTCCTGTAGTAACAAAGCCAAGTAAATTTAGTACATAAATTAGTATAGTATGCATGTATGAGAAAAGCTCTTTTTCTAACATAATAATATCACCTTTTATAGGTGTTTATATACGACTTATATCACGACCAAACACAAAAGTCGTCAACCAATTGATTGCTACATAGAATCTGTTCCTCCAGCTTATGACGCGAGTGAGATACGCTGAGCGCCAAACAAACCAGCTGATGAATCCAGCCAGTGATAGACCTTTTTCTTCCTGATGAGAAATACAAATGAGTGATTTAGCCAACTCTGGCGGGTTTTAGTAGCTAGAGAAATTTCAGTTAAAGGGCATAGAATTAACCTTGCTCTGCCTGAGGTCCACAAGTGCCTTGTACCTCCCAATGGTAGCCATGCTCCCCAAGTGCCTATACACAAATGGGTCCCCAAAGCCCAAATCTTTTGCAGCATCAGCTCGTCCACCACCCGCCTTCCCTAAATGGTTCAACAGTTTTGCCAGATATTTTCCCTGTCGCTCGGCCACCTGAAAGAACCGTTTTTCAATTAAGCAAACAGGAAGACATGAAACGGATGGATTCAGGTCGAGATTTTGGGATCCTGTACGGGAACAAAATTCAGGATCCCAAAGTCCCAAATCGGGTTAGCTATTTGGGTTACAAATGGGATCTCAATCTCCCTATGGGGATCCAGAATTTAAAATTAGAAAAAGAAAACAATGAAGAGTGAAAAGGGAAGAAAGACCAGTACAATTTACATTTATGCAGCCAAACAAAGGCAGAACGAAGCCCTATTTCCCAACATTCACCCCAATCATCAATCACGCACTGCCCACCACTACACCTCATTCCTGACAACCAAGCCGGCAAACCCCACAGGCCCCGACTGGCGACCATCGGCCACCCAAGCAGCCCCCGCACACACCAGCAATCCCAACTCAAACAAACAAATTTTTCTAAATTTTGATGCCTCAGCTACCTGGTCAATTATACTTTTTAATTCATTCATCCTGTGCAAACTGACAACATGAAGGGGAAGGGGACCAAAAAAAAAATGGATTGTCAGAATCGAAATTTTCAAATTGATGATTGGGATCTCGAAATGTCGGGATCCTGATCCCAATTTCCTGAATTCCCAGAATCCTGTCCTGATTCCACCCCAAGCTGGAAGAGCATACTAACTAATTAACCCACTTTCAATTTCTATCACCTAGTGTGGATTATTCGTCATGTCCATGTTAATCTGTAAAACCTGGCGCTGCTTTACCAGTGCAGTTGACATAATCATAAGGAAGGATGAGATTGCTTCCAACGATTAAGGGAACATTTGGTTTTCTGTCGTAAAGAAGAATTTTGCAATCTTTAGATGATAACATGCATCCCAACATGAAAACACAGTCGGCGATCAGCAAGATGACCAGTGATGATTTAATGTCAAATAACTCTGAGATGTTTCAAAATCCATTGACTTCTTAAAAGCAAATCTCAAGCATCCAATAGCATACCTGGGCCAAGGCTGGAAGAACAGGCTTGCCAGTACTTTCAAGAAATCCACTGCAATCACCAATTGCAAACACGTCCTGCACAGAAGGGACTCGTAGCCATTCATCAATCCCAATCCTGCAGTTACATGAACTCCAGTCACCTTTCAGTAAAGGAAATGGGAAGATAATAAGTCAAAGATGGAATCAAGTAATAGACAGAAAAACATGAATGTTTTCAGGAAGTTGTGAAGAAAATGGCAAAATGATACTGGATTAAGGCAATTATTTAGCTTTCACCTAGTATAGTAAGCAAAAAGTTCAATATAAGACAGAATCACGTGCATGGACAGGGAACTGTATCAAAGTGACTCAGTTTTGCCATACCAAAACAACTTATCATAGAAGCATGAAGCAAATAACTAACAGTCTACATACAAATGGTATTACGGGGTGAATTGAATCCATGAAAAATTTACCAAGCAGGAGCATCAGAACAAGAGTGGAAAAATAGCTGAAAGGGACACAGGTACGTATACATGTTTCCAGTGCTGTTCCTATATCCACAAGCTAAATTCCCTTCAGATACGCACAGAGATGACTCATGGATTTAAAATAATAAGTGCAGGAGTTTTCATGAGTTTCCATCATAAAGTTTTTCGTAAGCTTAAATTTATAACCAAATGACACATTGGAAGAAAGCAAAAGAAAGATATCTTTTAGTGCCAAATGTATATATCTATACCTTCCACCAGGAGCTTTAGGAATTTCCAGGGAGCTCACAAATGGTGAAGGACCGACCCCTGTAGACCACACTAAAACACCATATGGAATATCAGTATCATCAGTGAGAATTATCTTATCAGGTTGGACATCCTTCACAATTCCACGGACGAGACGGACTCCTGACTGAGAAATTGATGTATCAATATCGAACAGATCCAGAAATTACATTTAGTAAAAAAAGGGTGCATACCATATATCCTAAAATTGGTAGAAGAGAATTTAGGATGGCAAGTAAACATAGTAAAAGAATACACCCCCCAACATTTCCCGACTTATAAACCAACTCACTTCGTGGGTGAGGTGAGCAAAAATAGGGAAGGGAAGAAGCCAGGTGATTATCTTTGAATAATATATAACAAGCAACTGGCAGGAAGGCAGATTATGGGTCTCCAGGGTCAAGGGTATATCAGAAAAAAAGTTTATTATATGTCACAACTGTTCCAAATCAAGTAAGGCAATAAGCTATCACATTCTTGTTCTGTCACAGCTGATCTCATTCCTCAGTCAAATCTATAGGCAACTGTATACATCTAGAAACTGGTGAAATCTGTGGACAACAGCAACCAATCACATAAAAGCAATAAAAAAAATGCAGAAAGCAAAGCATGCATGGGAAATAAAAAAATGAGCGTAAAGCCAATGTGTCTTTGCTGTGATTATGTCAAAGATAAAATAATTGATTTCCCAATAGTTGTTTATGCAGTTCTAGTCCTAAAAGAAACGCTTTGCGAGTGATCAACAAAGTTGTAGTGGTGGAGCCTGAGACAAAACACAATAAGACATAAGTGCATATCCTATGATCGGTATTTCACCTTGGTCAGCTGTCTAATTGCATATTTTCTGAGGCGATCGTCAAAGGATGATAGTATCTCATTTGCCTGCAAGGTGAGAAACATAAGATTGAGAACATAAAATTCAATTAGAATCAGTTTGACTCCAAATATGCAGAGGGATCAACTTTATCCCTGCAATAGATGAGAGCAACAAAACAGCTGAGATTGTCCCAGCAAATCCTAGACAACTTCCATCAGCCTAACCTCAACCAATGTAACATTAATATAATCTTTCACATGCGCATATCTTTGATGAACATCCTTCCGTATAAAATCACTAAGTTCGCCACTGAACTCAACTCCCGTGGGACCACCTCCAACAACAACACAGTGCAGAAGCCTACGCTTCTCTTCATTGGTGACTCCTGTTTTAATAAACATACTCGACAGCAAAATTAGAAATATTATTGCACTTTACACATAATTCGGTTAAGATTTAATAGCTAGATTTTCTGATACCTGGCACATCTGACAGCATCAGATTTAGCAGCAGTTTCCTCCTGATCTCCTGTGCATGATGAACTTCACGAAGAAAGGTCGCATGTTCTTTTGCACCCCTAATGCCAAATGTAGAAGCCTGTGCTCCAGAAGCAATTACTAACTTGTCATATGAGATTTTGAAGTTCCACGGATCTATGGTGTCAATCCCTTCAGTGACAGTTTGGCAGTGAACCTAGCATGAAATTTTGGCCCTTCTTAAATTAGCCATCACTTAGTCCAGATAGTTACGAGAAAGGTCAATATCAAACTAATAAAAATGGGGTTCAATTCCACACACCGATGGTGAGTGCTATGACATTTCATAATTGCAATTTTATCGAACTTAGGATTAGTTACGCTTAAGATTATATTGTCATGATAAGATTTTGCCACATTTAAAATCCATGAGTTTTCACATCTGAGTTTGTCTCAGACATTACATGTAACATGAATTACTATCTAAAGCTTGGAAATATTAACTTTACGGCATGTTCTTTGCAAGAAAACAATAGTTCTAAGAAGATATTTCATCATCAATACACGTATCCAAAAACTTTTCTTTTTTAAGTTTGTGAATACCCAAAGCTAACAATACATCAAGTTGTTACAAACCAAGTTTGTAAAGTTTGCGCACAGTTAACAGTAGCAGAAATTTCCATGTTCAAGTTATGACACTAGCCGAGATTCTCATGCTCTATTTATGTATAAGCATGGCCAACGGTAAACCATGCAAGTCAAAAACTGTAACTCAGAAAAGCAGTAAGAAAGCCACATGATTTGTATGCTCCCATACTTTGTTAAATGTTTCGCTGGTCAAATTTAAGCTTACCAGCAATTACTCAATATGATTTACCAAATTAATTACTTTCCATGTCATGCACAATCTAGGTGACTTTCAACCCTTTATGAGGACATGTTGCATTATCAGAAGTACATAATCGGCAAAACCAAAAAGACTGTCTTGAGGGAGAGGATAAATTTTTTTGTTAGCCTGTGCAAATACACCTTCCTGATAAGTACCTTCACACTTGCAAAAGCAAAACTGTCAGAAATTTCTTTAAAATGAATGCCTTCCTCTTCTGGGTTTTTCAGTTTTTCTTTTAGGTTTGGGGTATCTTGACCTACTCCAAAAGTGTGGCATTCTTCCAAAATTCAGTACCATTTTTGTTAAATTTAATTTCATATATCTCACCCTATCATCCTTTTTGAACAGCGATCTATAACAGATGCGAAGATCCCCCTTTTACTCGAAAAATGACAGTATAAACAGTAGACTAAAAATTTCCAGTCTTCCCACTATGTAAATCAGCCAAGGCGGTATAAAAAACAGAACCAGAAAAGGTTCCTATTTTCAAACTTCACTTAGAACTACAGTGTCATGCCCAAGAAAGTAATCAATAGAGGATCTAATACTGATTCCAAGTGCTTTATACCTCCAGACGGAAAGGGGGGAAAAAGAAACCCTGAAAAAGGGGGGTTGTCATTTCTATATAACCACAAAAACCGAATACCTGGTGATTCTGGAAATCAACCCCAGTACAGTTAGCTAGGAAGAAATAAGAACCAGGCTCCCGAGAAATGGCGGGCTGGATCCTCCCAATCGGCTCAGCAACAGACCGGAACTCAAGCGTGCCCACACAAGTGGAAGCGAGGAGAGGAGTAAACACCATGTGATTTCTAGGAGAAACACAAACAATATCATAAATCTTTGTATCGATATCCTTGATGAGCCTGCATCCGGCCCAGCCCGAGCCCAAAACCACCGCCCTGGGCTTATCGTCCCCCTTCGTCGGCCCCAGCCCAGGATACTTGTTCTGAGAGTCGGTGCTGAAATGCCGCAACAATTGGGTGAGTGACGACGAAGGAGGACCAAATATAGCCGCTGGTTTTTGCGGCGGCGTTTTAGTGAAGCTGGCAGACAGCTGGATAAAATTTCTCAACCACGGCATGGTTAATTTAGCTTTGTTTTCTACGATGATGATTGTTTTATAGCTGTATTAAATAATGTTATGCGGGCTTATTCAGGTGCTCAAGAGAAGAAGAATCTCCATTGATTCTGGAAGTGGAAAGAGCCTAGAAAATTGGAGCTTCCGCTGCGGCTGCTGAAATGGTGGCAAAATGGAATCGTCGACACATGGCGGTCGTAGAAATTGACGTGAAACGCTGGAAGAAAGACTGTTGGGTAAGCTGAAAATTTTTAGTTTTATTTGTATTTGGTTTGATTGAAAAAATTATATAAATTATAAATTCGAGCCAATAAATATATTCTTGTTATTTAATTTAATATATTGAGTTTGAATTAAGGTGAACGATAACGAATGTTTTGACGATTGAACAAATTAAATTGTATTTTTATATTATTTTTATTTATGAGTACAATGGGGTGATATATGTATATGTGTGTAATGATTTTTTTTAGAGGACGAAATTAGAATTAGTAAAATGAGAATATTTTGAGATAGTTTATTGTATTTTAAAGTGTGAAATCCATGAGGTATTATTAGATTTAATATTATTTTTCCAATTAAAAAATATTTTAGAAAAATAATATAAAAAAAAAGCCATGAATTTGCTTCAAAGCAATCTTAACCATTTTCAAAAATATAATAAATGTATATTATATTCTCCCAAACCACAGCCCAAAATATTTTTTATAAAACACAAGAAGTAAATCAAAACATAATCTTGGCTTGAGGACACAACTTAAGGATATTCAATTTTAAGATAATTGATTTGGAAATCTATGTAATAAAATTTCAAATGTATGTCAATGTCATTTAGATAAGTTCACGGCAACAAAGAGATAATCCAACCAAATAAATATCTTCAAATTCCTAGAACTATTGAAGTACCTCAATATTATTTTCTAATGCATTGATATTTCTTTTTGAATGGTCGATTATGCAGAGATCCAATATTTATTTATTCTTCAAACTCTCAAATATATTTGGGTATAATACTATTATGATACATATTGTTAGAGTGGTATCAAATTGAAACAAATTGTGAATTTTAGATATGATTTCAAAATAACAAAAATTAAAATTGGCTAATGAGAGAATAAGAAATATGCTTCATCATCATTCATCAAGAGAGAAAGTGGGAAACAACCCAATTCACCAGCTAAAACCCTGCCTTAAATAAAGCCCAATGATAAAGAAGATTGGTAAAACCCAAATTCCAAACAAACAAATTCATCCTCAATTTCTAATGGCCCGTTTGGTTTTATTTTCATACGTATTTTTAATTTTCATCTATTTCCAAAAGTTGAAAAAGTAGTGATGAAAAAAAAATAAAAATTGAAATGTATTTAGATGAAATGTTGAAAAATAATCATTAAAATAGGCACAAATTTGAAAAGTAAATTGATTTATATTTAAGAAAATTATTTTTTCAAAATATATGTATATTTTATTAATTTTAAAATGATAGTAAGTATTTTATATTTAATCAAATTTAAATTTAATTAATACAAGAATAGAATAATAATAAAGTAAATTTAGAAAGAGTTTAAAAAAAATAAAGCTATAATTTTTATTTTTTTATTTTCGAACGAAAATAAAAAGGGTTCTTGGAAATGAAACCAAACGCGCTATAGCTATAAGAGATGCAGTGCAAGTGTAGCATTCAATCAACTAGTAAAATAGCGGCATTCGCCGCCAATTTCAAATCAAATCACGCCACACTCAATTAACGCCCACCTATTTTTGCTGTCTTGAATGAGAGCATAGTTAATAGGGCCCCATGCCACACGATATTTAACAAAAGAGTGGAAATTATATGTTTGCTCATGCCTCGTGTGGTATACGGCCCATAACTCCCATTCTGTCGTCAAAATAAAGGACTTCCAAGCGCAAAGGAAATGATTCTTCTGTGATTCTGTCCTTCCTACTGCAGAGGCTAAGGTCCGGAGTGATCGTGTTTTTATTCTCATTTTTTATTTCTATCGTTCTAAAATATATTTTTATTTTATTATTGTTTTATGCGTGGATTTGAAAATGAAATTCAATAAAACTTGTAAAAATTTTGAAAAAAAAAAAGTAGATTAAAAATAACATTTTAATAAAATAGTGTTAAATATTTTATTGTAATAGTATTAATTATTATTGTTTAATTGATTGTGGGTTTCGTTGCCTTTAAAAGATATAAAAAGAAATAATTATTTAATAAGTTAGTGAATGATGATATAATGAAAAATTAATATTAAATTTTATATGGGTCCTATTGTCTTAGAATGATAGAAAAAAATTAATATTTAATTAATTAATGAATTTAAATTATTTTTAAATTAATAGATATTATAAGTTTTTTTTATATAGGTATGAAAATGGAAATGGATGGTGTTTTCATCAATCTGTGTTTTCTCTTTTCAAAATAGTGTGAAATAAAAAAATAATATTTTAGAATACAACCAATCCGGCTCTTAAATGCTCAAATCAGTTCACCATTCTTCCTCCAGCCATTTGGTTTGCTCGGCCAGTTTCTTCTTGCAGGCACTCGTAACAAACCTATGTCTGTCTGCATAGTTTATCTTTGCTGCTGTCCTTGGCAAGTTTTCTGTCATAACTCATCTCACGTTCGCTTTCTCGTTGTTTTGCCTTGTCTGTTAGTGCTTTAACACATTTCTAACCATTACTATTAAGTGGCAGAAACGCATCAAAAGTTACCAAATACCAGACAATTATTCAATCACATCCACATCAAAGAGTGGACAAAATATGATTGTCATTTGCTAAATAAGAAACAAATTCACATAATACCTTTCTGTCTTGTTATCCTGCTCTATAGGGGACACTTGTTTCTCCTTCATCGTATCAAATACGCCATCATAATCAATCACCAATGAATCTTCTTCAAGAGCCCTTCTATGCTGCTTTACTAACTATTAAGCATTCAAAGGAAAAGGGAAACATCTAAATACTTCTTCAGAGCCACAAATAAATTTATAAACGAGACTACCGAAGGCTGCTGGTAGCCAAACCATTTTATACAAATAGAAGACTGACATACTTGTGAGATTTGTTTCTATAGGCCTGCCTCAGAATGTTGATCTCATCGCCGTCCTCATCAAAACCAAAAACCAAATGGAGTATGAACGGGAGGTTTGTTGGGCTGCTTTTTTCTGCTGGGATTGAACTCTAAGTTGCAACCCATATACTTTTTCATATTTTCTTTTCCTTCCCCACATGAAATTTGCAAACCTGGAAAGAATCCATTTGTTAATAATTCGGTTAAAAAGCAAAGCACAATAACTAGAAAAAGCTTTTGGGTAGAAACACAGTACAGAAACTAAAAGTTCTTCCGTATTATTCTTATCAGCAACAGGAAATGCTGATGTTTTAGACAATTTTTACCATGAATACTTCGACAGAGATGCAGTTAATATTGCAAAAGATTTATTTTAAGTTACTCGATTTCACCACATACTGCATACAAATCTACGGGCTTTCATCTCAATCAATACAGCTTAAATCAGCAATTATAATTAATAAAATAGAATTAAAACCAAACAACAACAGCTGAACCCTAATTCAGCAATTGACGACTAAATTGAAGAGCCACACGAAAGCTTAATTTACAACTAAATTCTGCTGAGTTGCAATAAAAAAAATTCAAACAAAAATTCAACAAGAAATTTTACCGTCTACTTTTCCATGGCAGCATCACAAAATTTACTACGATCAACACTCAACAGGCATGCCGGGGGCCTCCAGTGAGAGCTTTACTCAGTGGGTTAATTTAATTTAGCATAATTTTCATCACGGAAGAAACGTGGTTCTCGGTGCTCTCAAATCAACCAAAAACGTATTACACCAAAAAAGAAAAACAACGGAAAATTTGAAGCCCAATTCTACAGACTGGGCTCTACGAACCAAAAAGAGAGGTGCACCCAACAAGGGCCCATTAACAACTTATGCTTGGACCAGGTTTTAGCACGTCAACGCATCATAGTTAAAAAAGCAATACGCGCCAAAAGATCGCCTGCACAACGGTGCAAATTAAAGGCGCGAATCGCCGATCTGGACTTGCTTAAAAACCCACTTAATATTTGCTTAAAACCTGTTTCAACAATACACTCGCCAAAAGAGTTAGGAAAAACAGGAAAATATAGTAAATAAGGTGCCTATAAACCAAACAAATAATAATAATAATATTGAAGTTTTTCCTTTAATAAATAAATAAATTTCATTAAAAAAAACTAAAAAATCTATAAAACGTTTCTCAAAATTTCTTCGAATGTTTGTGGATTTATAGATTAAAATTGATAATTCAAAATATTACAAAGAGAGGAGCCCTTATTATGATCTAATCATCAAATAGTTCTAGAATTTATGTTATGATTATGTATTGAAAAGAAATTTATTATTATTATTATATATATATTTTATGTGTTGGTGAATAATAAACATGACTATGCATTCCACTACCTAAAATAAATCAATTGTCCCATCCACGACGAAGGGGTAGATGATAATTCGGCGCATATATTTACTAATCAAAAGGGAGAAAAAAGGGAAAAACGAACGATATAACAAATGTTTAGCATTTTGGAGCTTTCTTCCAATGATAGTCTGCTTTAGACCATTGACATGCGGTCATGCGCTGTTACCACATAAATTACCAGTGAAAATTTCTTAAATACTTGAAATGTGAAAAAAAATATTAAATGATTCGAAACGTATTATGTTGGGATAATCAAAATTTTATTACCAATAATATATTTTTGAGAAAACACAACTACAATCTATATATTTGAAATTACAACTTAGTTTTTATATTAGAGTCCAATTTTGTGTGTGTGTGTGTGTGTGTTTTTTCTTTTTACAAGAGAATAACCGAATTTAGAATTTATTTTATAAATAATTTAATTATTTTCTGTTTTAATAATAATCATCTAGCATGATGGAGAATACACTGCTAGAGAATATATTATGAAAAGATGTAAATAGTATCTATCAATCATTTTCATACTTTTTTTATTTACATGCACACTTTAAGTATTAATTAAAATTCGAACTTTAAATATCATACGTATAATTACAAGGGTAATATCATTGAATTAATTGACGACTCCACATATAATCTCTCTATACTAAATAATACATAATTAAATTCAATTAAAATCACATTGAACTAAATTATTATTAGAGCTGTAACTTGTAAGCTGTCTTTTTTATTGTAATGTAAGAAAATTAAATACTCCCCTTACGTCAATAATGCAAAAACTACACTAACTCTTTTTGACATTGTGTCTTGGTATTTTATAATTTTATGATGAAATATACCAATGTCTCTCGCTCTATTTTTTAATTTTTTGCTTTTTTAGTTTTTAAGAATATAAATAAATAAATAAATAAATAATTGTATATGTATGGGTAAATAAACAACAAGTGCTTCCCTCCACATCTATATCCGAACCAAATTCCCTCCTTCCTCCCTCACTTCCCTCTCCCTCGTTTTCTTCTCCATTTCTTCCCTCTTTTTTGTTGCTCCTCTCTCCCAAATCAGATCTCCTCAAACTCCCACTTCCCTTCTTCCTTCAGTCTCGATTTCTCTTCTCAATTGCCTTTCCCTTTCCTGCCATTCAATTTTCCTCTCTCGGAAACCCCTGAAAAACCTCAAAGATCAATTCTGTGAAACTAGGATTAATTGGAAAATTCTAGAATTATCTCGTTGTTTTTGGGTCTTTGTGCATCAAGGATAAGATCAAATCATGCAGCAGCAGCAGCCGCCACAGCAGCAGACTTCGAGAAAACAGTTGCCTTTCACTTCCATGAAGCCGCCGTTTGGAGGAGGCGGAGGCGGAGGCGGTGACTACCACCACTTCACTGCTGCTGACACTCACCGGCAGAATCAGGAATGTGATGAGGCCATCGTTGTGAAGACGCCGCCAGTAAGTCTTAAGTTCCTCTGAATTTCTTTTCTTCTTATTTATTTATTTTTTTGACACCCAATTGTGTGTATGTGAGCATGTCTTGTTTAGATGTAGTGATATAGTTTAAAAGTGACGAATTTGGTTGTGGAATGAATTTATATGATTTATTTACTTGTTTCTGTTCTTGAATCTTATGAATTAAGTACGACCACATGAATGGTTGATGTTGAAATCTGAGGTGAGGTTCAGGGATCAATTTGATATTTGTGGAATCAAGCCTGTGGTAATTGCCAAGGAGTGATAATTTGTTTAATCTCAAGGCAATGCTAGGAACTGATTGAGTTATTTGATTTATAAATAACATGGGTATTGACCAGCATCATTTAGCTTGTCTGACCTCAATGCTTCATTTTTTATGTTATTCAAGTTGAACTTTGAAGAGGGGTTGATCTACTATCTGCTGATGAATGTGAAATGATGTCATTCTATATTTATGTATTGCTTCAGTTTGGTCTGAGTTGCTTGATAATATGATCTCTGTTGTCAAGGCATTATCTACAGCTTGGTCCTTCTCTCCTTCCCTTGTCCCCTTTCTTCGATGTATTTGATTTGTTGGGTATCGAACATTCTAACTCTTGAAATTTGATATGACTCATCTGGTTGCAATAATACATTTATAGGTTTGACTTATATTCGATTAGATTGCCCTATATACTCTGGTTGAATTTAGTCTACGTCTTTGCAGCATTCCCTCATTCTCGCAAGAAATTTTTGGTTATGCTAGGTATAACTGAACTCCTACTTGATTTTATCTGCATAGGATATAGCTTTACAAGTTAAACTTCTATCATTCTTGTTTATGTATGGCTAGTTTCTTTAACATTATCATGCTATTGACAAAGTTTCTAGATCTATGTGAGTGGTGCCGAAAGCTCTAAGGATGTTGGCTTTCAATAATTATTGGGTGATTGTAGTGGAGAAATGAAACTAAAAAAGTTTACTATGGATGGGATGTAGCATGGAAGAGGACAGTATTTGTAGAAGTGATCTCCCCTTTTGTCAGAAAAGGGAAGTAACTGAGAAATAAAGAGGAAGGGTTTCTATACTCTATTGTCACTTAGTTTGCTTTCTAAACTGTATGGGTTTTAGGAGATGATGAACTAAGAAGATTAAGTTAACATCAACATTTTCTCAAATGTAAGTTAAAAAGGTTGAAACATTAAAAGCCACCAGAATGATTTTTATCTTCACTACTTCTTCTGATTGTTTCTTTTCTTCTTCTGTGCTCCTTTGTAACAATAAGATGTAGGAAAGAACATAATTGTTAAGAGCACAAAGAGCGCTATAACGCTAAGGTTTCTTGGGGCTATAGCGCAACGTGAAGCGTGCGCTTTGTTTCAATAAAGCACAATATATGAAAAGAAGAAGAAAAGGAGGAAAGAGACAAGAAGAAGAAACCGGAAACATAGTAGGATAAAATGGTTGAAGAAAAAAAAGGAAAAAGGTGGAAGAAAAGAAAAAAATGAGAAGAGGAGACAAGAATAAGAAACTGGAAACATAGCAAGAAAAAGAAAAAAAGAAGGAAAAAAAGGAGGGGGGACAAAAAAAAAAAACTGAACTGGTGCCCGGCGGTGATAGTGGTGGCGGCTGGTGGTGATGTTTGCTGTGGCAGGTGGTGGCTGGAGCTTGAGAGTTTTTTTTTTTTTTTTGCCCATTGGAGTTGTTTGTAACTTTGTAGTTTGTATAATAAGAATTAATGCCAAAAACCTGGCTTTAAGTTAAAAAGTGACTGCCCAAAGTCCTAGCACTATAGGCCAGAAGGTGCACGCCCTTTTGCGTCTATAACTATGGGAAAGATTGTATACTTCTTGTGTTGGAAGTCTTCCAACACATGACCCTCCCAAGGCACATTACTGGAGCACAAAAATGTCCAACAACAGTTTGTTCCCAAGACAGACATATCTTTATCTCACATTTGGACATTGGGATCCTTTTTTAAATTTTTTTTGTGCATTTGATGAACAATCATGTCTTGATAAGAGAATGTTGGAAGCATCTTATTATAATTCTAGTTATGGTTCTTTCAACATTATATCTGGTACCTGATTTTCTTCCTTGCATAAAGAAAAGAATTGATATCCTTAAAAGGGTTGCTGTATATTATTTTTGTGTCCTGTATATCAAGCTTCACTGTAGTTGGTATGCACATTTTTGGTTTTGGGACTTGGGCAAAATGAAGTGGCTTTGACTTTACCTTTATGATTTGTTTGGTGGTCTATCTCAGGACTTCTGTGATTGATGAGATTGAAGTATCAGCTCCTTGACATCTTTTGGCTTTGGATAAGTCTTAAAATATAGTTGAATGCTGGTATAGCTTAAGCACCTATAATTATATGAAATTTGTTGGAGTGAAGGATATAAACTATCAAAGATTTAAAGTTTATTCATAATGTTAATTTGCTGAGAACTAGTGCTAATTATGTTAATGATCTGTATGCTCAGTATGTTCCTATGTACTTCGTTTGTAATATGGTTCCAATTGTAATGTTCTGGTCAGCTTGAACTTAGGACTTCCCATTTGATCGTTTAATTTCGATTAGATTTGCAATGTAAAAAATGAGACGATAATTAGTGGATTTGGTTTCTGTGGTTTTGCCCAATCCCATATGGACTATTACCATCTAACATGACATCCATACACCTGAGAGATATTTGTAGAGACCAGTAGGACTGATCCAATTTTTACTTGTTTATTATTTTAATTGTTTTGTTTACTAAACTAAAGGAGTTTTGCTTTCCCAAGTACCATAAATTCATATTAGTAGTTGCTTGTATTACAGTATCCTTGCATGTTTAGCCATATTGTTCGGTGTTAATTTATATTAGACCATCTTGTTCAGTGTTAATTTATGTTGGAATCTTTATCTTCAAATTGATTGAATGAGGTGTTGAAAGAATTGAAGAGTCCTTAATGCAGTCAGTGTCAAAGTTGTGTCTTTGATCATTGTGGGGAATATTATATAACTTGCTGGAGATAGAGAAATTATCATTTATTCTGTGTTTTACTTGTTCATTCATTGCTTATAACTTGTTAGACATACTTGTTACTAAATCTTTGCAAAATCACCAGTTTCCCACAGCTATTTCTTAGCGTTCCTTCCATTAGCATGATATTCTAAGTAAACAAATAAAGTGATGTCTGCTTGTTGCTGAATGGTAATTGCGTATTTATCAAGTGTTGTGTGTTTTAAAGTGACGTTAAAAGTTCAAATTTTACTGAAGTACCTGGTTAAAATTTTCTGAATTTTATCCAATACAATTGTGCTGGAATAATGTTAGTTTTCCATAGAGAGCGCATCCTATATTATAGGTCGTGGTAGTTCTGGTATTCCTTCCTTAGACTTAATTTGTTTGAAAACAACTTTTAGCTGTATTTTATTTGTTGTTGCCGAATGTGACTTCTTTATTTCTTCTCTGCAAGCCATTAAAGCGGAAAACTGGAGTAGCAGATTGTGAAGTAGAATCTGCTGAGCAACATGCAGGTCCTGGCAGTGCTGCTGTTGTCAAAGGTCCCCTTCGGACACCACCATCTGGAAAATCAGGGAAAGCCCAAAAGGTTCCGAGGACAAAGGCCAACAAAGCTGGATCTCAGGTTCCTGTGGCCAATATTGGTAAACATTACTATACTGAATTTTTATCTGGCTGAAATTCTATTTAGAATATCTTTTTCAAGTCACAGAATGGCATTTAATTAATACTGTACCCCAGCTCCCACCTTGAATATTGTTTCATATACTGGTCTTTTGTTCAACTTGTTTCCAATGGACCAAGAAATAGTGAGGAAGAGAATAGTAGTTTCTGATAAAAATCTGACTGCAGGTTCTCCTGGTGGCAATAATCTCACTCCCGTTGGTCCCTGTCGTTATGATAGCTCTTTAGGTAACAGAATATACCTCTGCTATTTTCCTATTATTTCTCCGCTCACTCTTGTTAAATGCATGTCTTTTTATCTTTAACAGATTGTCTCGGAATTTCATTTTTCTAAGTTGTTCTCTTTATTAAATGGCAAACTAATAAAATATCATTTTTCCCCTCTTAGGTCTCTTAACAAAGAAGTTCATTAATCTGATCAAACACGCAGAAGATGGTATTCTTGATTTGAATAAAGCTGCAGATACTTTAGAGGTGATTATTTTTGTAATTGGCACTTCACTTTTGGCCGTGTTAGTAACTGACCTTTTTTGTTTCAACAGGTGCAGAAGAGGCGTATATATGATATAACTAATGTTCTTGAAGGCATTGGTCTTATAGAAAAGAAACTCAAGAACAGAATCCAGTGGAAGTATGAAAAAGTTTTGTCCAGTATTTCTAAATTTAGTTGATTCCTTTTTCTTCTTCTTCTTCTTCTTCTTCTTCTTCTTCTTCTTCTTTGTTTCTTGTGTGTGTGTGTGTGTGTGTGTTTAAATTATTATTATTTATAAACTGTAAACATTTCACTTCCCCTTGAGAATCAATAAGAAAATACAAGTTACTGAAGGGTACTGTTGTCAAATAGGGGTGTGGACGTATCAAGGCCTGGGGAAGTTGATGAAAGTCTCTCCAGTTTGCAGGTATGAGCTTAAAATGTACAAATTGTATATTGGCATTTAGAAACTGGCTTTTTCTTTCTTGATTTTAGTTTGTTTCACATTGTGCTTTTAGCACAGTACTTTACTTGGGAATTATGGGTTTTCTGGTATTCTTTATTTCCACTTGAATTCTCTTGTTCCATTATGTTTTTGATGGGTCCAAATACCTGAGTGAAGATCTTCTGCATCACTCATTTAAAGTAGCAAGCATTTAGTAATTACTAACAATTAACTGTAAGAAAATTCCAATCACAGAACAGCATATATTGAAGCAACCTTGAGCTCTGCCCAAATGAAATTGTGTTTCATACCTTACAAAACATGTGTCTTGTTTAAGGAAAGCTTTATTAGATAAGTCCTCATCAACTCTTTGTACCTGTTCAGGAAGAAGTGGAAAATTTGAACATGGAGGAGCGCAGGTTAGATGAACACATAAGGTAATAACCTGATGCTTCTATTATTCAATGATGATAGCATTTTTCCTAATTAGAATGCTAGGCTTCTAATTGGTTTTTTTTGTTTCAGAGAAATGCAGGAAAAGCTGAGGGGCCTGAGTGAAGATGAAAACAATCAAAAGTAACTCAGCCTTCTACCTGTTCATGGAACTTAACTGTTTGAATTTCATTTAGCTACCACAAATTTATGTAATCTCTTATCATATTTGGTTAACCACTTCACCAGGTGGCTTTTTGTTACTGAAGAAGACATCAAAAGCTTACCGTGCTTCCAGGTATAAATTTGTAGCAATTCGACTTAGCATATATTTGAGTTGATTAATACTAAAACATGGTTATGTTCTCTCAACCAGAATGAAACCCTGATAGCAATTAAAGCTCCCCATGGTACTACATTAGAAGTTCCAGACCCTGATGAGGTACTTTTTCTTCCTTTCTACTCTCAGTAACTTTACCCAAAAATAGTTTTAATGCAATTCTACATGTAAATTCGTGTTAATTCACCCCCTACAGGCTGTTGATTATCCACAGAGAAGATACAGAATTGTTCTTCGAAGCACCATGGGACCCATTGATGTTTACCTTGTCAGGTATGACTCTCTTTCTCTAAACATCATAAAGTGAATTTTGCTGTTGTCTGTTCTAAAGTGGTGATTTGTTTTTGGAGTTGTTTTTAATTTTTGTGCTTATTGTTTTAGTCAATTTGAGGAAAACTTTGAGGAGGTTAATGCTGTTGATGCTCAAGCAAGCATTCCTGAAACATCCAATGCTAATGAAAATGCTTCTGCACAATCTCCAGCACAGGAGATTAGAGGAAATGAAATTGGTGAGCAGGGAATAGAAGCTCAAAGAATGTGCTCAGATGCGAGTACATCACAGGACTTTGTGAGTGGAATCATGAAGATCGTGCCAGATGTTGATGTAAGTCATTAGTTACAACTGAGGAATATTATTTTAGTGAATGCATAGGTATGGAAAGTGAAATTTAATTACAACAGTGGTTTCACACTAAAAGTCATTCTACTAACAAAAGCAACCAAATTGTTTCCCTAAAACAGACTATGTCGCCATCTTAAGCTTTTCGGCCCATGGGGAAAGTATGATTTCACAGATCTGAAAACGTGAAATCTTGCCTTTTCATCTGGTAACCTTACAAAAGCTCACTTGAGCTCTTTCATCCATTGGTAACTTTGTTTTGATGTTTGATGTTTGCAGAATGATGCGGACTATTGGCTATTGTCAGATGCGGATATAAGCATCACTGACATGTGGAGGATAGAATGTATCCTAACTGTTTTCTTTCAATATTTTTGCCTACTTTCTTTTTATAATAAGATATAATTTATTGTTACATTCCATGACTACCTACTATAGCTGCGGTTGATTGGAATAGCTTGGATGAAGACTACGCCATGGCAGGTATCAGTACGCCACGAGCCCAAACTCCACCACCAAGTACAACTGCAACACCTTCTGTTGAGCCACAAGCCCATACTCCACCACCCACCACAATGCCTTCTGTAACCAACACTACAGTGAGTTAAACTGGATCAGATGATGAATTTGAACGACGACAGTCATTCTAATCTCTTGTTGTATATTAGAAGCCAAAAGAGTGCCACTGTGGCACTTGAGACACTGAAATAATGCATACATTCTGGAGTACCCTTCCAAGTGAATGTGCCTGAGAATGAAAACATGAGTATTTGCTGTACAGTTTCTGTTTAGAAGATATCTGCAATGGCAATAACTGAATAATTGCTGTGAGAATTTGTGTTCTGTGTATTATACAACCCATTGCTCTATATAGTAGCTCATCCTGAAAATTCGATAGGCTCTTACGTAATATATGACCGATTAATCTAGATTTGTGTGCATCAATATGAGAATGCTGTTCTATCTTTAGGGTTTTGTTGTGATATATCTCAGGTATGAATGCACTTATTTGGATTTGAATTTTAAATTTCACATATATAAATGTGAGTGGGGTGACTCGATCGATTCACCGGTAAAAGGTGTGAAAGTTCGATTGCTCAGAAATGCAAATCTTCTAGTTTTCATTTTGCGTTAGATTGCTGCCTTCGATGAAAATAGTGATTGATGTCTGTAAGTCTCGAGCCCGTCGTCTTGTACAAAAAATGTTTTGCATATTTTCTTTTTGTAAAATTATTTAATTGCTTATGTGGGCCCTCTAGTTGTACTTTAGGATAGACTGTGCATCAACGGAGGCTGAATTTGCAAGGCAACAAAATTGTGACATTATATGGGAGTGTTGGTTCAAAGTAAGTTGGGTGAGCAAATTATATAACTATACATATACATGTATATATATATTTAAAATTTTATGCATGTTTCTTAATTTTTATATTGTATTTTTGAAACTTTTAAAAAGTTTTTGGAAGTTTTAAAATTTTAACGACTCAAACACATATCAATGGGATAGAATGCTTCTGATCTTTTAGTTTTTGATCCCTCTGTAAGGTCCTTAGTCTCAATTGCTTTATCTCATGGTTGAGATATAGACATAATCAATAAAATACAAGATGCAAAAAATTCATTATTTAATACATATAGTATATTTTCATTTTTTAAAGTTATTATAAAAAAATATATTTCAATTTACGAGAGTAATCAACATATGAATTTGCTTAGTATTGGGTGAAATACAAATATACATAAAATTCTCAAAGAGTATGATGTGACTTTGCCCATGATATTTTTTTACATTTATGTTGTTATACTAATTTTCTGAGTAAGAGAATCTTATTATATATATATATATATATATATATTTCTTAACTAGTTTACATATTACAATGAAAAAAATATAAAGATAATTTTAGAAAGTTGTACTTTCATAAATTATTAAAATTTAAACTTCTATTTTTTAATTGTAGATCATTTAATTAATATTAAAAATAATTGCATTTTAAATAGAAAGTTAAGATTACAATTAAATTATTTCTTAAGTATAATACAAAACATCTATAATACACATATTAAATGACACAATTCAAATATGCAGACCCATTTGATGAAGTTAAACCACATTTATAAAAAGTACAATTGCACGATATATGGTCATGTGGATGTGTTGTAGTGTATGAATATCATGAATATTTTACTAATAATATCTTTTGGCATCGTCAAGGTTTATCATTTTGACCCAATGCAAACTCTTGAAATTTATTGCAAAATCAATTGAGTTAGCTCAGTGTGCCATTTATTGCCAAACAATTATATAAAACTTTCTAATTTTTATGATTTTGTATAAAATTGTACTGAAAAATCAATTGGGTTCAGCCCAGTGTGCCATTTATTGCCAAACAATTATATAAAACTCTTTAATTTTTATGATTTTATATAAAATTGTACTGCAAAATCACACATCATCATCATGAAACTAAATTTATATACTTTGGGCTCAACTTTATATAACACAAATTCTTCAAATCCATTGTGAAATAAATCGGGTTTGGGGTAGTTTAGTATTACTTCTATGAAATTTTTTTATACATAGAAAATATAAAAATACAACATTATGATTTAATTCTTTGCTTGACATCGTGATTAAGAATTGCTTGCTGGCTACTTACTGCTCACTCCTCTTCAAAAATGCACCTTATTTGTACGGGTTTTGCAAAAATCGTCAGAGGAGATATGCAGCACCCCATCAACGCTGCATTAAATTTGTGCAATAGGCAAGTTAGCTACTGTTTTGGGGCATTAAAGATTTTCCTAACTCTTTGGCAAGACGACCTGTACTTATCTTGGATAAATAAAATAAGTTATTGTTGAATATTTAAACAACAACAAATTGAATTTATTTATTTTTTTATCAAAATTCAAACTTATAAGGGAATTTTCAAAACAATAGTATGGCATTGCAGGGTTGATTTTGACTATTTAGCTCCAGTATACACTTGTATACTAAAAAAAATATGAAAATAAAAAGTCAATTCTCATAATTTTGGCACAACCTATATAGAATATATATATATATGCATCAATTTGCATATACATGTCAAATATATTTAATTTATAATTAAATATTTTTATAAAATATTATGTAACAGACATAATATTTATTCATAATGCAAAATATAAAACAGAATATTCATGGAAATAGAAGTTTGAACTCGCCAATCTATCTAGCCCTCACCCACCCATAAATTCATTAGCATTTCGAAGGATTACGATCTTGAAGAATTTCATAAAATTATTTTCAATTTCGAATTCATACATATACTTATTTTCCACTGACTCGGACTCCTCAAGTCATTTCCTCCCATGTGAATTGTAATCGCAATACTCCAAAACTATTACTAAGTCTCACACGCTTAAAGAGTACGTGTCAGTTGTCACACGGCAACAAACTTGGTTCTTATAATTGCCCAACTTTTTGACAGAGTTCTTGGGAACCAAAGGTATCATTGACAGAAAACGACACTTGATTAAAACGCGCAACAAGAAAACTCATTACCATAATTATTAATTTAAGGAAATTTAATCTTGTGTGCATGGCCGAAGAGGCTAACAATTGTAGATTTTTAATCCAATTAATATGGGATAACTTAATAGGGCCAACATATCTAACATCGAAGGCCCAGAGAGCTCAACATCAAATGAGACAATCTAGGAGGTCCAACGATATGTCTGTTTGGTCGACCGGTATCGACCTCAGTTGGTAAGGTTTGCAGTCGACCCGTATCGACCTCATGACCATTCTAGAAGTTCGAATGTTTGAGTTTGGTCGATATGTATCGACCTTAAAACCCACTCCAATATTGACCCAGATCCCTACCTTGTTTATTAGTCTGACAAGTTGTATGCTTTCGCATTAATGACAGTGATAGCTGGTACAACAGGTACAACTGCTGCCACTAACTCAAATAACTCTGACAACTCTGCCAACAACTTTGGCAGAAACGCACCTCCACTGGCATTATTTATCGGGGAAAACAGGAGATTTAGCCACCTGGTACAATACCAGGATTTGGACATGAAATGACTCCCAACCCCCTTGCAAAGATAAAAGTCAGTACACCTGATAAGGGTATTTGGGTCAAATCACGCCTACAAAAAGCTATAAATACTTCAGGCTCATCTACGCTCAAGGTAATGTCTCATACACTACAAGCTTTACATTCTCTATATTATGTTCGATCTCTCCATATCGACCAGAACTAACTTAAGCGTTGGAATGCCTTAGTTGGGGGCACCTCGACTAGTTTAACATGTGTTGTGGTGATCTCAAGCTCCAAGTTATACACAATCCTAAATACTCGACCTTCCTGGTCAAATTACCAGTAGCACAATTCTCATTTTCTCTATACGCAGTTTTCAGCAACACCACCGATCACCTAATAATCAGGCAAAATAAAGAAATAAGATTGTTGGAAAAGATGGAGAATTCGGTATGATTAAGAGGATGTTTGGATAAACTTATTTAAAATATTTTATAAGATATTTTTAGAATTTATAAAATGTTATATTTTTTTAAAATAAAATTTTAAAATATTTGGATAAAATAAGATATAAAAACTTATAAAATGCAAGTAATGATAATTTTGTAATTAATACGATTAAAGTTAAGTAAGCATGTTAAGATGTTAAGAATAAGTTATGAACTCTTTACTTTTTTAAAAAGAGTTTATAAACTCATAACATCTTATTTTAGGAGCTTATAAACTCTTTTTAAAAAAAAATTATCAAATGTTTTATGAAATCATATAAACTTTCAAACATCTTACAACATGCATTAAAAAACTTATAAGTTGGCCCGTACACTCTCTAAGGTTGACTATGTAAAAGATGATGGAAATGACAGCATTTTATCTTCAAGTACTAGTGGGAACTCGAGGGTACTACAGTCATGCCATGATTTTGATCGTTTACTTAACAGGATAATTTTGTAATTTCAATTTCTTGGGGGGGAAAAATAGACCAATTTTACTAACTCTTTTGATGGATTCCTCCTCCAACTTCATAATTTGAATTAATTATGAATGGTTCTCCCGTACGTTTCACAGTTGTTTGAGTGATAATAATGATATTTATCAGATCATTTTAAAAACAATTAACAATTTTTAAACAAATGTTCATTTAAAGAGAAATAGAATTCAAGTCTGCAGAAATTAAAGCAATTCTTCTGTTTTTAGTGATCAATTCGCAACTAAGCTTGACTGTGATCGTAAGACCCCCCTTACCCTAAAATATTAAATTTAAGGTATTATTATTGCTTAAAAAGCAAGTTTTTCATTACTGCCCCCAATAAAGTACTGGTAAGAGAGTGAAGCCCTCCGAGATGAGGAGGTTGTGTTCGCTTCAATGTGGTGACGACCCGATGATTATTTCCAAGAACAAGAAAAATTATGTTGAATTGTTAATTATTATTTAATAAAATGGTTCAAAATATATAAATTTTGGATATGTTCAGAAACAAAAATAATTTAGTAATTTAATTAGTATTTGAGATATGAAATGTTTTTCTCGTAAAATATAGAGGAGATCAAATAGTCTTAATTGTAATATTACATCTCTTGGGTTGGATTCTTTTCCCAATACGTTCTATTGAGTTGGATTCTTTATTTAATTTTTTTTTCCAACTTTTTAATCAGACCATCTCTGTATTATGAGTGTTCATCATTGAAAAAGAAGAACACTTGTTTGCATACATCATACTAAATAGATATATAGGAAAAATACAGTTCGAAACTAATATTGCAAATGAATTCAAATTCACAGACCTCTTTATAAAAAATCACCAATTACTTTTTTAAAATTTAAATTAAATAAAGATCATTCAAATATCAACCTTATCAAAATGCCCATCATTTAAATCTTCTATAAAAGTTTCTCCTTTGTGCAAAAGGCCAACCACACCTTAAGAGTCAATCACCCCCACCTCTTAATAAAATCTATTCAAAATCCATTCCACAAAAATCCACCAATTTTCAAACTCCCCAAAGCATAAAAAGTCCAATTCAAGATCACTTCATCATTTACCAAAACATTCAACGTAAGCACTCCAAATCACCACTACCTAACGCCGCCGCAGCACCATCACCATCTCCGCCGCTCACGCCGTCCACCACATGTCGTCCAGCAAGAGATGGAATTTCAGGAAAATTCTCACAGCAAATGGAGGCTGTGGATGTCGGCCAAAGGCAACTGATATCATCGAACCCAAGCCCAAATCCAAAAACACCTCCTCCGATCCAAAACCCAGCCATTGTCCCTCTTCCTCCGCCAGCTCCTGGGATAGATACATCGGCGGCCGGACCACAGGCGACGACGACGGCTACACCTCCACCACATTCTCTCTCAACATCGACTCTTCCCCACAATTCTGCCCGGAAAATCACGATCACGCCCAATGCTCCAACATGGTCAGCCCGTGCCCGAAAATCCACGACAGCCTCGCCGTCTTCAAAGATTCCGAGGACCCTTATCGTGACTTCCGGCAATCCATGCTCCAAATGATCTTCGAGAAAGAAATCTATTCACGTCACGATCTTCAGCAGCTTCTCCACTGCTTTTTGGAGCTGAACTCGCCTCACCACCACGAAGTCATTGTTAAGGCGTTCATGGAGATATGGAATGGCGGCGCAGGCGTTGCCCTCGGCGGCGAGGAGGAGGAGGAAACGCCGCCGTGCTCCTCCACTAGGGCCACGTGAGAACGCCGAGATAATATAAGCCGTCTGTCGGCAACTGGGGTGGCCATGTGAAGGCAATAAATTGACAGCTTGGAGAAAAATACAGTTCAGAAAAGGAAGTATGAAATTAAATTCGACAAGAAAAGCTATCAGTTTTGTGTCAGAAAAAGATGTGTACGGATGCTGTGGAGTTGAATGCAAAAGAAATTACTATAAAGATGGTTACAAGGTCTGTAAGTAGGGTCAATTTTATGTTTCTTCTGGACATTATTTCTATTTCAGTTGAGCATGTATTTTACTGAATATTGAATACTGAATTATTAATATTTGATGTTATAACATTAATAGTTTTTGGTTGTTATGAAATCATTATATTTTTATTTAGTAATACGAGTCACTTATATATATATATATGTATATTGATGGTATAAAATTTTGTGTGTGTATATTTTTCTAGTATTAATGCCGGACCGTGTAATCTTAAAGTTTAAGGGCTTGATTGTTTTTATTTTCAAAGTTTATTTTTATTTTATGTATTTTTAAAAGTAAAAGAAGTAGTTATGGTTTGAAAAAAGAAGTGAGATTGCATTTGAATGTTTTATTAGAAATTGGGTATGGAATTGGAAACAAAGTCAGCTTATATCTTTTTATTTTTAAAAAATATATATTTTATTAATTTTAAAATGATAATTAATATTTTATGTTAAATTAAATTTGAATTCAATTGAAATAATAATAATAGTATAGATTTAAAAAAAATTAAAAATAAAAATAAGAAATATATAAATAAAAATCAATAAAAAATTGTTGGTTCTTCATTTTTAAATAGAAATAAAAATGAAAACAAATGGACCCCGTGTGGTTAGTTACCCGTCTTTGTTCCTCATTAATGGTCCATAAAAAGGGAAAAATTAAAGAAACAGTTACTTAGCGGTTTGTGTGTGGTTGTGCCACTCCTCTACTGTGTGTGTCTGTGTTTTGGTTAATTGCATAATTTTAAGAAAAGGAAAATTGAAGTTGGAGTTGGTTTTTTATTATTTTTATTATTATTATTTATTTAAGTATTTGAGATGCAATAACTTCTGAGAAATTAATTTCATTTACTCTGCACCAATATATCGGAGTAGAATTGTTCAATCCTAAGAATAGATTGTCATATTAACCTACGTACTGTGTCAAATTAATTATTAATTATTAATTATTAACCTTGAGAGATGAACTCTCAAGATAGCACCTGTCACTCCTCAATGTTAATTCAAATTCCATAAAAAAAATTTAATCGCTTCAATTTATCTTATTGTGCTTATTTAATTTGATAATATTTGCCAACCGTTGAAAGTAACTTGGAATTTATTTGCATAGAGATGGGCTGTAACAGGAGTTTTTGGAATTTTTCCAAGTCCAATTTTCAGAGATATTGGAGTAATTATTTATAATTTTTTATTACATGTGCATATGTAAATGAAAAAAAAAATTATAACCTTTTTATAGGTTGTAGTAAAAAATTGTGACATGTAACTTAAACAATAAGATTTAAATAATCTTGTACTTCACTTATGGTAAGCCTGTGGTAAACTCGTAGTTTTCCTCAAGTAAATCTTATTATTAATATTTTTATATTTACTATTATAATTTGATGATGCAAAATTTAGGCACATTTATAGTAATTGGGGTATAGCAAGCGAATGCCTCCCAAATGGAAGTGTGGGAATTTCGAAGGTATGTTGGCGGCGAAGAAAGGTTAAATGTTAGTTTGAAAGAGAAAAAGAAATGGTGAAAAGGGAACAAAGAAAATAATTATACGAAGGCGATTATAATAATGTAAGTATTTGGTATACCATCTTATCGCTCAGAAACAAAGGGGTACTAAGTTTCTACTTGTTAGTATTATGTAGTAGTTGATCATTTGAAATTTTTTTATGGCACTAAGAAAAGTCATTAGCTTCGAACACTTATTCTTGCTTAGAATATTTTTGTATTGGAAAGATACGAAAGAATCTTAAAATATAAAAAAGAGGATATTACTCATAAGAATCCCAGTACGGCTGATGGGTAAGAATGCCTCCACCGTCTCGCCAGTGTATCTTATTTTGGAAGTGTTAATTTTCTGCAACTAAGTGTTATCCACGCCAAGTTAGAAGAAGGTGTAAGAGAAGATTATATCCGTTGAGCTGCCAATATACACCAAGGTCTTTTTTATTCAGAAACTAACGAGAGATGCAAAGATCACTGGAAAATCATTGTGTTCTTCGCAAACGATGCTGGGAAATGGAGGACAAATTTCATATTTCCCTATTATTAGGCCCTCCGAGTAGGCTTGAGTTTGTCTTGGTGTTTGCACTCAACCCTTTCTCGCATTTGAGGGATCGCTTGCTATAGGTCACCCAGAGATCAAGGAGATGATGTTGGCAGCAGGTAAGTTCTCTAGGTCTTGTTGATGCTGTCGTTCCTTTGGCTCCAAGTATTTATTAGGTAAGCATTAGTGATCCTCATTGCCTCCTACTCCGAACTTCTTCTTGGGACTATCTTGCTTTTGAGCCACATACTCCTTAGGTATCTTCTCTGAATTAGTTTCTTGATTTTGTGTTTTAGCTACTAGCACTCCTCATAATATGTTGCAGTCACGGTGGAAGAGACACCATTTATCGAACTTATTTTTTCAAGTTGTCCACCATCTTTAGAAGGTGCTAGATCATGCTTATTGTTCCACCACGACTAGGATGTCTATCCTGGATATTGTAAGAGGGATTGTATGCAAGAATAATTTTGGAAGGCTACACCAATGGTCTCCCAACCTCATGTTGTTGGTGTTATTGTTGCTTCCTTCATCTTGCGCTTTGTGTTTGCCAGTGCCTTAATGGGCCATTGCCTCCTCGATCTATATGCATTTCTCCACTATGATGAAGAGTTTTTCAAGCTTAGTTGGTGGGTTTCCAACTATGTTGGCTACCTGAATTTCTCCCAAATTCAATTGAATAATGTTAGGCAAGAACTCTTTGCTGATGTGGGAAATCTCATGCACTGCTTGAACAAAGCTATTGAGGTAGTCTCTCAAAGATTCGACATTCTTTTGCTTACTGGTGATCAGGTAAGACATTGTTGTGATTGATGGAGAAATTATAGAGGAAGTGTTATGCCAGTTGCTCCCAACTCATGATGGATCCAACTAGCATTTGGTTGAACTATATCAAAGCGTGCTTGGTGGCGTGGTGCGAAACACCTTTTAATAAGAAACTTCACTCAAATTATAGAGCTCCATCATCACAAGGAAATTATCAAGTTCCTCTTAGGGGTCTACCATGCCATCAAACTTCGAAGGTTGGCAATCTTCGTGCTAGGGGAAGCAACTTTACCAAAATGGCTTGCATCTTAATAGAGTGACAGCTAAAGCGAGGTACTCGCTTCTTGCTCTTCCTAAGGTATGATCAAGTGAGTTTGAGCTCTTATGGCAGTGGACAATTGCTGAGATAAGTTAGCTTGGAGGAAAGACTGCAGTCCATTTGTTGAAGTAGAGGTATCACGATGTCCGTTTTAGATTCGTCCTGCATTTTATCCTCTCTGTAGCAAAAGGACTGGGTTGCTCTTGAGGGCAGGTTCTTAGGCAAACTAGGCGACCCCTTAAGTTGCAGCTTGCATGGAGACATTCTCTAACAACACCATTAGCGCTTCTTAAGTCATTTGCAATATTGGTTTTCCAAAGGGCAGAGCTTGCTACGCTGGCATCTCCTCTGACGGCGGATGTGCTTCAAGTGCTAGCCTTAGCGTCCCACATGACTGCCCTTCTAGCTGGTTGCTCTCAACGTTCTTACTTCTTAGTGTGACATAGGTGCTGGAAGCTTGAGTTTTGGATATCATTTGCATTCTTAACATTTCTTGCTCTAGATGTGAGTTCCAACAAATGGCGCCAAAATAATATCGCTCGAGAGTGGAGCTAAGGTCCTTTCTGAAAGTTAGTTAATTTAAGAGAATTTCTGCTCCAAAAAGCATTTACATAGAGTTCGAGTTCAAGATTTTTCATGAATGATTTTTGGGTCTCTTTTGACTTTGAGAGTTGATATTTATAGTAATTAAGTACTTGATGGGCTTTGGTCCGCTTGAATTTGGATGCCCTTGCTTGATTAATTTTGTTCACTGGCCTTTTACCTAATTATTATTTATATAATTGAGCCCATTTATTTAATTTTTACTTGATTACTATTATAGAGTTTTATTTTTCTATATTAGGCACGTATATGTTCAAATTCAATTAATATATGTCAAATACAAATTTGAATGTCAATACATAAATATTAATCAGATATACATACAAACATCATAAAAATTAATCAAATACAAATTTGAATACAATTTATTCAATTAATTCAAAATCCATTTACATTCCTACCCACATCAACAAATAAATTCGTCATAGATTTAAATTTATGAAGTGGTTGATGCCACTAATAATCTTCTAACCAAATCAAGACTTTCTCAAACTGAGACTATGAATGTTGTGAACAAAATCAAACATCTTTCAAGACTTTTTTCTTTAAAAAAAAATCTTTCAAGACTTATATATCGTTCACGAGGCTCATCTCAAGTTATCAAAAATAACCTTTTGATAGTCGCAAGTTTTAGAGTCTATCAGTGATTAATATGTACGACATTATGATTCTTGTAATTTATCATAATAATTACTCATCATTTCATGTTATTGTGTTGCAAAAAATAACATTAATATATTTGGCGTAAGTTGAGAGGTCGACCGGTGATAGAGACTCAAACAATTGTTTACTTCATCACCAACAAAATGAATCTTGTGCTCTAAAAATTGTTAGGTAGGGTTTAATTTGAGAAGATTAAGAGGCAAAACTATATGTTAAGTTCCTAGATACATTAAATATTGGGATATTTATAGTTGGCGGTTGAACTAACCTAACACTACTCGATGGACGTGGTGGTGATCTTAGGCAGGCACATGGCATTATTGAGTGGATAGGATTATTCACACAAATTTTGTTGTTTGTAAAATTAAATTGCAAAACAAAAAAAAATAATAGACAAATTGAATTTATATTTAAGAATAAAGAAAATTACAATTTATTAGAAGAAAAAAATATAAATTCCTTAAGAAAACTAATTCTCTTATTCTTCTCCCAATATGTATGATCCAAGAGTTTAAAGCTTATTCTTGGATATATGGTATAGTACCTTTTGACTTGATAAAGGACACTACGAAATTTCTTTGAACGCGAACCTTGACTCCAAGATTAAAGAATTTGATGACTTGATGCTTTGCAGAAATATAGTATATTCACTGTAACAATACGTCGTTGCAGCAGAAACTTGAAAACTTGAGTTTTTGACTTGAGAATAAGTGTATGTAAATCTGTTAAAATGAGAATATGTATGTGTGGGTTTCTAAGCACTTCTTTATATAGGTGTGTAGTAAGAAACCCCCAAATGACTTAAACACATTTGATAATTAACTTTTTAATGTATATATTAAAAGATAATATCAAATATTCTTAACTTGATTAGCCCACGTATATAGATATGCCACGTGTCCCAACTTGATTAGTTTGATATTGCTAGGCCATCATACTTGGTTTGATTGGCGTGATACATTTTTATCTTGACACTTATCAATATTTTATTTGTGTAAAAATAAATATTAAAATATTAATTAAAATTAACTATTTATCATTTAAAATTAAATTTAATAAATTTCAATACATAAATAGAAAATTTTAACTTAATAACTAATATATTATTTACACATATCATTTTTCAATCGGCCCAAAATTTAAACCGTCTACAAGGATTACTTTGAATTTTGAGTACAGGTCAACTCATACTCATATAAGAGGGACGCGTATCCTTAAACATTTATGTGAATTTAATTAGTAGCAAGGATATTTTAATCTTTTAGAAATTCTTCCATCATCACATTATTTATTCAATTTTAGTGTTTTTCTTTCATTATTTCCATGACTCCCTTTGTTTCCGTGAAAAAATGGATGAAGAAGGAATCCATATAACGGGAGAAAATTTTTTTTACGAAAATTCTAGTACCATTTTCTCCCGTTTTTAATGAGTCAACTCGAATTTTTCTTGAAAAATAGCTGCAAATCTAATGTTCAGAATTAAAAAGAATGTAAAACATGTAGATGTTAGAACTTTAACTTAAAATTTTTAAATTTGTATGGTACTTACGCATAGGATAAATATTCTTGTCTTGAAAACCTCATTTTAGAATATTGTTTAATTATTTACTCAAATTTTAAACTATTTCATTGTTGATTAAATGTATAGTAAAAAAAACTAAGAAATTTTTTCCGAAAGAATAAATAATTATTTATATTGAACAATGGTTAATTATCAACAAAGGATAATCGTCGGACTTATCCCCAATAACCCCTAATTAATATACTTCTAATCCATACAACACGCCAGCATACTTTTCATGCCCATGCTTCACAAAATACACATCCCTCATTTTCTGAAATGCGTGCCACGTCAGCAAGCTATCTGAACCGGCCTGATGGCACTTCCCAACAACCCGGTCCACATCCAAAGCCCGAGCCACCCGGTCCAACCCGCCGTACAAACTCTCGCAGAACCGCATCAAATACTTCACGTCGTACACGTTATTCCCGAAAAACACCCTCAGAACCTCCAAAAATTCGCCGAGCCCGGCGGGCAACACGCGGCGAGTGAGGATCTTCAGCAGGTACCCAAAATCATACGCGCTGTGGAAAGTTACCCAGCTGACGGCGTCGTTGCACACCAGACCTGAACTCATCATCAACTCGGCGAAACGCCCGGATTCGATCCCGGAAGCCCTGTTCTTCTCGAAGTCGATCCCGTGGTTCTTGAGCAACTCGATGGCGTCGGGAGCGTGGGGGTCACGCGCCACGTCGAAATCGGAAAAGTTGAACTGCCAGATGAAGCGTTCGCCGGAGCCCAGATCTGGGAGATTCCCGGAGGCATCGGAGAGAGTGAGGCCCAGTTGGATAAGATTCAAGGCATCGACGTTGGACTTGAGGATCTGGTAGTGATCCGAGGGGGAGGGCCTTCGGGGGCGGTGGTGGGTCGACTGGTGGACCTTGAAGATGACTCCAGGGAACTCCGTGTCCATAGAGATGAACGGGTAGCTATCCACCAGACCCGAGATCAGCTCGAATTCGGATTCCAGGTTTTCAGACCATACTTCCCGGATCTTTATAGATTTGCTCTTGGAGCTAACGTTGTCGGACGGCATACTTCTGAAGATCCTCTGACGTTAGAAATCGGAAACACCCGAAATTCAGACGGTAGAAAGTAAGACGTTGAATTTGAAGGAGAGGAGTGAGGGTGAGGAGAAGAGTGAGGATGCGAGGATGTTTTATAGCAAAAAGAGGATCTGAGAGAGAGAGAAGGCGGCTGATGTTGCTTGGAAAGTGGGGGAGCTGAAGGAATAATATATAAATGCAAGAAGAGTATAAAAATTAATGGGAAGTAGCAAGTTCTGATGAATGAAATTGATAGGTCAGTGTTCCTTTCTACAGTTTCGGACACGGGTTCTTTGTATTGTATGTACCTGTATAGAGTAGTATAATATAAGTATGGTCCAAGTTCAACGCGTTTGATTATTCATTATTTTGACTGAGAAAACAAAAGTTCAGTACTAGAAAACGGAGGGGGTGCGGCCGCCTCCAAATCCATTCAAGGAGTCAATTTTTCCTTCTATAGGCTAGCTTGGGTGGGTTGGGGGTCAAATCACTTGAGGCTGAAGTGTGGATTTTTATTTTCGACTATGGCTGAAATTATTATCAAATATAAAGCTTTAATAACATTCAAATATTATTTTATTTACATGTATTAATATTGTTAATATTGTGTGGAACACCTTACAATAAGTAGTTTCACTTAGGTTATAAAGCTTTATGCGAGCCATGGGGTTGTCCAAGTGTTTCTAGAGTTCACTCGTCCTATCAAATTTTGAAAGATTTGTACTCTTATGTCATGAAAAAGTGATTCTATTAGAATAATTAAACAGAAAAGGCTGTGCAATGAAGAACACGACCAATAAGAGGTACTCACTTCTTGTGCCCATCATGCACTGGGGAATTGTGGAACGAAAAGGAACTCCAACCATAGTTGGTGGTCAATAGGGAGTGACTGCACATCTTTCCTCCTTCATCCCTCGTTGATGGCAAAGCCTTTTAGCTCCAATGGAGGATTGAGTTGCTTTTGGGAGCAATGCCTATCATAATATTTTTTATTCTAATTATAGGAGTTACTCGTCGTTATAAAATTTATGCATCGTCATAATTTTTTGCAACGAATGTCTGTATAAAGATCAAATTACAATAAATCTACCCATCATCAAAACAAACTCAAATCTCTTATTAAGAGAGAAGCAAGCACATGTTGGTTTCTGGTACTCAAAAGCTAATTACTTTAAAATTTGTCAATAAGAAAAAAACGATTTATTTATAAACTATTATCACAAACCTATTTTAATATATAATTTCTTGTCGAAAGTAATTCATCAGACTAATTAATCTACAATTTTTATGTTGAAAAAGAGCACTAGTTCTTGTCTTTCTTTCTTTTTAGAGAAAGCATTACAGATGACGAAATTTTATTCTTTTAACAAATCAATATTTTTATATTTTTAAATTGAATAAATTAAAATATCTATGCACAATACACATAAAATACACAACATGCTAATTTCAAATTAAATACAAGATCTCCTATACAATAGTTTGAACTCTTGTCTTTGCATTTATTTATTTGTTTATTGCCCTATTGAAGGCTCCCGTGTTTGGGATTTTTGAATTAGTCTGGTCAATTTTTTTGATATGCCGAAGTCGTTTTCAAGCATGTGTTTATTTGAAAATGAACTAGAAATGCAAGTGCTTTTCGTTTTCCTGGGGCTCGTTTGGTTTTATTTTTATTCTCATTTTTCATTTTTATTGTTTTCAAAATTTGAAAAAATAATTAACAAAAATAAGTTGAAAATAAATTTATATTTGGATAGATTATTAAAAAAGTAATTATTATGTTAGGTTTAGTAAGTTATAAATGAAGAGAAATAGAAATAATGATAATAAAAAGAGAAAAAAAATCATTAATTGTTAGCAAAAAATATATAAGTTATTGAAAAATATGTTTTGAAAATAAAAATAAAAATATATTTGGGTGAAAATATATAAAAAATGATATGTTTTAATTTTTAAATAGTAAAAAATGTGAGAGTGTGGTTTGAGAATGATGATGCTAAAGTCTGGATCCAGGTCCACTTTAGTTAAACAGAAAGTCGATTAAAAATGAATGTGGTGATGAAAGCGGGCTGAGTACTACAACCAAACAATACATGTAAGGCTAGCCGAGGAGGCCCTCGACTAAAGCACTCTGACGTTCAAGTCAGTATAATCGACCATAATTTAGAGCGGTAGAGCAAGGGCCAAAAATATAGTGAGCATACCTTATAGCATAGCTACAATGAGGAATTTATAGTCCCAAGAGGGAGATTAAAATGTCCATAATACCCTTGCTCCTGCAAAGAGGACCTTTATCTTTATATGAGGGTTTTTAGTCATTTTTCATATTTGGAACTCTCTTTACAGGTGACACACCCCCTATCCTTTAGGGATATCGTGAAGATCTCCACATTTAATGTGAAGGCAAGCTATCTGTCACTGTATTTAATGTGGCAGTATGGTGGTTGACTACATTTAATGAGATAGCGATTGGTGGTGAGAGAAATCTTCCTATCTTACGGGTCGACCTATTCTGGTTGAGATATCTCCCTGGCCGCAAG
>JACGDI010003051.1:364629-403959 GCA_014898725.1 Jacaranda copaia
GGAACTGCCAATCCAAACAAAAAAGAAAATATTTCCTCATGTTAGGTGAAAACTTGTAATATTTATCTAAGTGCAAGTTTCAAAACTCACACATTTCATGTTCAATATTAGCAGTTTTCTCGCAACAGATCTTTGAATATTTAAGAAGGGTTCAAGTAATTTAGGGAACACATTTCCATGAAAAACCAAGTGGCACTATAAGTCCCGTATCCAGAAAAAATTGTCAAAGATATAATTATATTGCAATTAGAAAATATTTTACCAGGGTTTTGGAACAAAACATGAAGACTCTAATGCTTCATAAGAGTGAATAGATTGCCTTATCAAGTACAACATTTTCTTTATAGTGCAAAGGCATATTCAGAAACTCAGAAAGTCAGGGAATAAGTGAATTTGCGCAAATATTTATCATTTCATCCATTGATTTGAGAATTATGAGTATATCTGGTTCACAAACTTAATAGTCACAATCAAACAAGAACCCAAGGATTCCAGCAGTGAACAAACAGGACTCAAAACACATAGTAGACCACACTCTTCTCACCGCACTCTGACTTTTTGCATTTATTTGTAAGTCACTGAAGGTGCTGTAATATGTAAATGGCTTGATTGTGCTTTGTTCATGGATTGCATGAGTTAGCAGCTACACTTTACAAGAAACCATATTCCCTCAGCCAATATATATCAGCAAGAATTCAACAAACTAAAAAAGTGGAAGACAGCAATCTTTCTCGTAACATGTACTTTATGCTCAACTTTTGAATGAGCCCTGCAAAAAGTTGATGAGAGAACATATTTGTTCTGCAAAGTAGATATATATCTGATTCTAAATGCTTATCAGATCCATGGATGATAATGCCTTCTCCATTAGCTCTTGAGTTCTGTAAATACCAACTTTTGACAGAAGAAAACACAAGATTTCAAAGTACGTGTTCATCTAAACACTTGTGAAAGTAGATAGCTTGAATTCCATGCCAAAACATGTATAACATAAAAATTACAGACAGACATGAAAAATGAAAAACGAATTCCACAGTCAAGGGAATAACAAGGCTGAAGTTGACCTTGTCCTCTTGATCCAAAAGGTACAACAAATATAGAAGTCCAACATGGCTACAAAACACTCACCATAGTTGATGAGGGTAAAATTCAATAGGTATCCTTGATAAAATTGAGTATTTTAATAATTGATGAAATTGTGTCTTTCTATCCAGATTGAGTTTGGTAATTCCATGCCCCTAATAAAATTGAGTATTTTAACAAGTGTCCCCATGATCCGCATCTTTCCACCAAGTCCAGGCACGATGCCTGCCCTACCAGAACATTCACTATATTTGAAAGGCAAGTTAGGCCACATTAGCAAAGGACAACTACCAAACGGTAGGCACCTATAAATACTCTCTGCCATAACATTTAAGGGTAACTACAACCTCTTTTCTCATATTCTCTGCCAGTACTTATACCTGAGTGCTGGAGGTTTTTCCTTTTGCCAAACTTCGGCCGCCCGAACCTTTTTGTCAATTTGGGATCGGGTTTAGCTACAGCCATGATTGTAAGAATATTTTCCAAACTTGTGTCAATAGTCCAGCCAATAAGCTCCAAAGCATGGCAGCTTTGTCTAAATAGTCATCCGTGCTGTGTAGAGCAATCTAAGCGAGAAATTGGACAGCAGACAGACATTCTTCACTTAGAACAATAATTTCTCCAACAGAATTATTTGCATATCACCTCAGCCAGAAACTATAAAAGTATCAGCTGAAGTCATGAGCACCTTCAAAATTCAGCTTTCGCGTGTCGATGGACAGTCACTTTCACCATTTTAAGTCCACCAAACCCGAAAAAAGGGGGAAAAGAAAAATCAAAAAGGGACAACTGCTACACCGCTCATCTCCATAGTTCTAATGATAAAAGCAAAAATCAAGTGCAATTAAAAGAATCCCTTCCAACAAGAATCGGTCACTTGAAAAAATAAGGAAAAAAAAAGGAAGAATCCAGCAAACAAGACTATATAGAGAAAATATACGTGAAAGTTCGAACAAGAGCATAGATTTACCTACAACACTGGAACCGGCTGAACCAGGCGTCATCTAGAAATTTCCAGTAAAGATAGAGCCCCCAATTGATCAAAAGGGTGGGCCGAATTCTGGCCGGAGAATATATAGAATGGGGCGGACGAGTCAGTAACTAGACTCGCACCACGATTTTCTTTTTCAAAGAAGTCGTACGTTTGTACCCCGCCCCTCGCCCTTTTTGTCTTCAATGTCGTTTTGACAAAAAGCATCAACAAAATGCACGCTGAGATTCGGACAATAATACAATTATATATGTATGAATAATTGGATCAGATCCGTTTTTTAAAAAAGAAAAGAAAAAATGATAGAAAAAATTAAGAAAAATTATAGTGAATCTTATAATGCATTGTATAACGACTACTTATCTTGAATTTGTTAAATTTTTAATTATCTTGAAATTGTTAAATTTTATTTTGTGTTTAAAGTTTTAATATTATTTTATTCACACTTGGATTGTGACTAATTAATGTCGAGTTTTGTAATAAATAAATAAATACATTTTAATTTTGAAAAAAAATCATTAAATGTGTAGTATTAAGTTTGATGCGTATGTACACTCAACCCGAGCTAAGGTAGTCGTAAGGGCTGCGTTGGGAAAGCAGTCTCGACCTGATCACCCCAAATGGTTCGGTCAATTTGAATTTAGGAGAAACAGTCAAGGTGAAGGTTTTTTCCGGAATTGAGTTAAAAAAGAAGCAATCAAGATGAGGTTTTGAGCCAACCGGGCTAATATCGGGGAAAGCAGCCGAGATGATTGTTCTGTGAATGCCCAAGCTGATTTTTGAGTTACAACTTTAGCCTAACACAACCGAAAAGCAAGGAACGTGGGCCACATGTGGCACCATGTCGATCAACTCTGCTGAATGTAGATAGTTAGAGGTTTAGTGGGCGGTTAAAACCCTAATTAGTGTAGTGTTTAGCCATATAAAAGGCCTTGTGTAAAATTATTAGAGGGATAGACGAGATTTTTTTTTTTTTGCTTTTCCATTGGTGCTTTGTGAAATTATCTTTTTTAGCATCGAAGTCCAACATGAATTTAAATGGACTTTGTTGATTGTCCGAATAAATAAAATTTGATTTAATTCAAATAGAATGTATATCAATATTTAAACTAAAATAGTAACAAGCTCTGTAGCAAGTTTAATTTAATTTTAAAATAAAAAGAAAGCCCAAGCTAGATAGAAATATCGCACTTATTTGATATTAATTTTATTTTATTTTAGAACTGCGCTCTTATTACATAAATTACAAGCAATTCCTTTGATTGCTTGCCAAAACAAATTAATAAATACCATAAAAAGCAGCACAGAAAAAAGAAAATAAAACCAAAAAGAAATTTATATATTCAATTGGCTAGAGTGATTCACTGTATTTCTCCGATTTGTTGAGTTGTTGAGTCTAGAGCAACAAACCTGGCTGGTCTCTTTAAGCTTGATACTATCATTCATTTTATAGAATCTACCATTGAAAATTAAATAAACTTTATGTGAATAAATGATAATATCCAAAAATCGAAATATAATCTGATCTTTGAGGGCATCATTGGAAATTAAATAAATTTTGGGAGAACAACAATCTCCAAAAATCAAAATTCTCTCCTATCCTTGAGGGCATAATTGAAAATTATTGAAAATTAAGCAAATTGATACTATCATTCATTTTATGGAATCTACCATTGAAAATTAAATAAACGTCATGTAGATAAATAAGAACTAGCATGTACATGATACAATGCACCGAAAATAATTTTAATATTAAAATTATTTTAAAATAATCTTAAAATTGAATATATAATTTTGACATAAAATAAATAATTTTAATATTGAATATATAATTGTGAAATAATTTTATTTCAACATTAAATTTATTTTCGGAGCATCGCCACTGGGCAAATGCTAGTTATAATTATATTTAAAGTTAAATAATATTCGAAACTATAAATAAAAAATTACATTTTTTCAAATAAACAAATAATAATGCTTAAATTAGTTCTAAGGATAAAAATCCACCTGCTTGCTACTGATCATCATCCTTAGTAACTATATACTCAATTAAATATCTTTATCAAAATTTAATTAGAATCCCCTAGTTTCATTGATATATACAAACAATTCCCCACTCATTTACATATATTAATATTTAAATACTTTTTTTATTATTACAATAAAGTGAATAATCATAAAGTGGACAAACATCATTGAATATGATGTTTAATTAATTAAAAAATATTGTTATAATTGGGTAAAATTATCTACTCCACAAAGCTCACAAATCAAATAAGTCAAAAGGTAATATCTTTAAATAATAAAAAAAAGAACTAATCTTGAGATTCTAATGTAAACCAATCGCAAATACTCATTATGTTTCTTGATTCTATTCCCTTTTCAATATTTCCCTTTATCCTGCACATGAATTATATCCATACCTAAAGTCAATTAATTTCATATAACGAACAAACATTGTAATTAAAGCCTCAGCAATAGAATCAATGGAAGAATATAACTAAATCACAATATCTTTTTCTTTACTTGCATAAAAAAATTCTTATGGAGATACTTGGCAATTTCTCTTCTTCAAGATGTCAAATTGAAAGATTGAATCAGAGTTATCTAAGACATGGATGAGTTTTCATTCTTTAATTTGTAATTAGGTATATAAAATATAAGAGTTTTAATACATCTAAATATTTTTTATATTATCTTATTAATATATATATATATATAAAATCATATAAATAATATCAAATTCTCTATCAGATAAAGATTATGAAATATTATCAAATACATTTTGAATTTTGGATTAAGGAAGATTGGATATAAGAAACAATCATGTCGGTTAGGAATAATAATAAAAAACTAATAAAAACTTTTTAATTGAATTAAAATACTCAAAATTCTAAAAATTTGATATTTGGCAAAAATTGCACAATTAAAATCAAAATTGCACATTAAATAAGTACAAAACTGTACTATATATAATAGTACTAGCTTAAACCCTGTACTATGCACGGTATATTCACTTAACTAATAAATTAAAAAATAGAAATATGCAACTAATTTTTTGTGATTTTATAGATAAGTTGTTACAATTTTACATATTCTATAAAAAACTATTTTTAAAAGAAAAAATTATTTCAAATAGATAAGTAATAACATTCAATATTATTCATTAAAACAAAAATAATACAGTGCATTAAATAAAATTATTAATGTGAAGAGAGCAACATACATAACATATGAGGGAATATAAATCAATACTTTATCTAATTCGCACTTTATCTTGTAGAGGATCCACGACCTTGGTTTCAAGTCGTGATCTAATAATTCATTTGGGTCAAGTGGATCCACATAAAAAATATAAATTCTAAACTGTTTCAAAAATATTTCTTAGCAATAAAATTATTTTGGTCTAGAAAACTAAGATCCTTTATTAATTTGAATATTCTATATCAAATCAAAAGGAAGTTCGGAAATAAATAAAAAATATTGTCTAAGAAATTCTTGTTGCATACACATAAAATTATAAATATGGATAAAACTACAAAAATTATGTAACACTTCAAAATAGAATATTTATAAAGAAACTTGATCAAATAAAAAGGATTTACAATAAATAAAACTAAATTAATTAATCAAAATAAAAAACAAATTAAAAAGTAATTCTTAAAACCAAGTAAATCTGAAAAGTGAAAAACTGATGCATATATGTAAATGAATATATATTATACATACATTATTTACACATAGCTAACTTGAAAATATTGAATTACTTTGATAAAAAAATGAATAAAAATCATAGTAAAATAATGACAGTGAAGATAATAATAAATTTCCAAAATTAGAATTAAAAAATAAATTTCAAACATGATATTTATGATCCAAAACAGAAAATAATATATACATATATATATGAACTTAGAGAAAATTGAATAAAAAAATTAACCTAATGAAAAGGAACTATAATAAATTACAAACTAAACCAAATTACTGCAACTGACAAAAGAAGAAGCAAAAAGAAAAAAGAAAAAAGAAAAAAAAAAGAAGAAGAGCAAAACTTGCAACTTAAAGAAATACCTTACATATTCTGGTAAAGGTTCAAAACTCTCAAATGGCAAAAGTGAATGTGAAATAAAGGGAAAAAAGGAGCAATGGGGCTTGCAAGTAATTGAAAAGAAAAATACTTTCTAATCTTCTAGATTTATCACTGTTAATGTAAAGCATCTACTTACAATTTTGCTATAATATTTTTTATTATCAGTAAAACATTCATTCATCACAGTCACACATGCACACACAAGAAAACATAGAGATTTAAATGATAATTGAGCAAAAAATACATCTATACATGATGTTACGTTTCTCATGCATATATTGGAAATGGATGAATATAAAGATGAAAAAAATATGAATGCTAAAAGGATGTAATGAACGTTCACTTGAAAGAGTTTAGGATGAAAGAGATTTTGTTAGGGTTTTCTTGAAAAAGAAGAAGAAGAAGAAGCAACCATTTTTTGGCAATAGAGATAAATAAGATATGATTTGCTTAATATGATGAAATTTATAGAATATTTTTTTGGTAGGAGTACTTAATTTGGTGCTCATAGCACACCTTTTGAATTTTAAATTTATTCAATTTGTGGCTTGTGGGCAGTAGCATAAGTCTCCTTTACTATATGAGAGATTAAGAGTTCAAACCCAAATGGGCTCATTATATGCATAAAAAAGTACAGTTTGTACTTTAATTTATTTAATCCAATTTCAATAATATTGATGAGGTTGAAAGCTGTTTTTAGTGAATTGGGTTGTGTTTGGGCTAATTCAACCAAAGAAGTCAAATATTCCAACTATAATATCTTCTTGGGCTGAAATCTGCAACCAATAGCAAACGTTAGACTAGTCGAGGTGGCTCGGCTAAGGCACTCCGACACTCAAGTTAGTACTGATCGAGTGAGATAATCGAGCAGCAGAGTAAGAGCGTGTAGTGTATATAACATACCTTAAGGTGGCCAGTAATGGGGTATTTATATTCTTTTCTAGGTGGATGATATGTTCAATATGCTCTTATCAAGTGTAGAGGGCTCTTGTCCTTACCTGGGAGTTGTTGGTCATTTCTCATCCCAGTACTTTTCAGATGACATTATCTCTTACTTTCCAAGGTGAATAGTATACTGGAGGCGCGCCTCTTGGAAGAGGCGGTATTAGGATGGTATGGGCCATTAATGTAGAGGTACACTACATGTCAGAACATTAAATGCAATAAGGATATGATTTAACACCGGAGTGAGCACTTTGATCGACAATGATCGACCAAAGAGATGATTTAATGGACTAGGCCCTTTCGTCGAGTAGGGTCGAGAACTATCCATTTGACCAGGTGGTTATAGTCGAGTGACTCAGCCCAACTGGCTTTGGAAGCGCAGTTGGGCTTTAGATGTTAGATGGGTCTGAAAACCCTCTCTGGAGTTGATAGCTTATTGGGCTGGGCCTGTTGAGCTATCCCATATCAAATAAGATAATCTTATCTTGTTGAAAGGATAAATTATCAATGTAAGTTCTAATAAATAAATAAATAAATAAATTTATTCATTGACATAAAAACTTATGGTTACGGATATTTTGAATTATATGATGAGATAAAAATATATAATGCAGTTTTTGGATAAACACAAAATTTTATTTAAGTCATAATAGATAAGTTGATTATATTAAAAAAAAATCAAATTAACGACCAATAAGATTTTTTTAATTTAATTAAGAAACTCAAAATTCTAAGAATTTAAAATTTGATCAAAATTGTACAATTTCAGGTCTCACACTGTTGTGCTATGTATAATAGTATAGATGTATTTTGAATTTTGAATGAAAATAAATTAGAGATAATGTATAATCATATCGATTAGAGATAATAATTTACAACTAATAAATTTTTTTTAATTGAATTAAAATACTCAAAATTCTAAAAAATTTCCATGTGGCCAAAATTGCACAATTAGAATCAAAATTATATAACTATAGGTGCCACACCGTTGTGCTATATAATAGTATAGATGAAAATGGATGAATATAAAGATGACAAAAATATGAATGTTGATAGGGTGTAACGAACGTTCACTTGAGAGAATTTAAAATGAAAGAGATTTTGTTAGGATTTTTTTAAAGAAGAAGAAGAAGACAAGATAAAAAAGCTATCATTTTTTGGCAATAGAGATAAATAAGATATGATTTGCTTAATATGATGAAATTTATAGAATAATTTTTTTTGTTGGAGTACTTAATTTGGTGCTCATAGAACACCTTTTGAATTTTAAATTTATCCATTATGTGGCTTGTGGCCAGTAGTATAAGTCTCCCTTACTATGTGGGAAATTAAGAGTTCGAACTCAAATGGGCTCGTTATGTGCAAATAAATGTGCAGTTTGTACTTTAATTTACTTGATCTAATTTCAATAATAGGATAATATTATCTTGTTGAAAGGACAAATTATCATTATAAGTTCTCCAAAAAAATAAAATAAAATTTATCCATTGAAATAAAAACTTATGGCTATGGATATTTTGAATTATATGATGATATAAAAAATATATAATGTAGTTTTTGGATAAACACAAAAATCATGTTTTAGTTAAAATAGATAAGTTGATTATATTAAAAATAAAATAAAATTAACGACCAATAAGATTTTTTTAATTTAATTAAAAAATTCAAAATTCTAAGAGTTTAGAATTTGATCAAAATTGTATAATTACAGGTCTCATACTGTTGTGCTATATATAATAGTATAGATATATTTTGAATTTTGAATAAAAGAAAATTAGAGATAATGTATAATCATATTGATTAGAGATAAAAATTAACAACTAATAAATTTTTTTAATTGGATTAAAATACTCAAAATTCTAAAAATTTGCCATTTGGCCAAAATTGCACAATAAGAATCAAAATTGTATAATTGTAAGTTACACACTGTTGTACTATATATAATAGTATAGACAAATATCCAAAAATTGAAATCTAATTTGATCTTTGAGGGCATCATTGGAAACTAAATAAATTTTGGGAGAACAACAATCTCCAAAAATCAAAATCCTCTCCTATCCTCGAGGGCATAATTGAAAGTTAAGCAAATTTTCGGAGAATAAGTATGAACTAGCATATGTTTGGTGCGATGCATCGAAAAGAATTTAGTATTGAAATAATTTATTTTATAATAATATTTATTTTACTTTATGTGATTAAAAATGATTTTAATTATTTTTTACTATTTAAAGAAACAAAATCTATTATTAATTAAAAATAATAATGTGAATATTTCAATTTAAAGATATTATATTTGAAAATAATTTGTACTTAAATAAGTTGTGAAATATAAAAAAATTGCTAACTCTAAGCTCATAAATTATACAAAAAATTTTAGAATGATAAAATTGAAAAAATTGAACTAATTAAGAAAAGAAAAATAGAGCAGAATATTTAAGTAAATACACTTTTTTAATTATATATATATTTATACATATATATATATATATTTGGACATGATAAGTAAGCAAAAAAATTTTAAAATATAAATTTTTTTATATGATTTCTTAATGACGTGGAAGTTATAGTTACAATTTTCATGATATTTGAGATTTTTAAATATTAAGTGTTTTTTATTAGAGTAAATATGTAAACTTCTTTATTCTTTATCTATGAAAATAACTTATATCAAGTTATTATTTGATAACTAATTTAGTACGTAGCTTGTAACATGCAACTTTTATAAACTAAAATATTTCTTAATATTCTATATAACAATGATAAGTAAAATTTACTTATATTTATTTATATATGTAGTTATTTATTATTTTTACAATTATCAAATGACATATATTATGTCCATGAATAAAATAATAAGTAATTTTTTATTGTTCAATTCAAGGTAAAATATCTCTCTCTCATATATAAATTTCTTTTTATAAATATATAAATACGTGCAAATAATTAAATGGATGCTTATTTTCAGTCAAACTTTTTTGATTTGACATTATTAATTCATAGATGATGTGTATGTATCTATAGTTTGAGTTAAAGTAATCATAAAGGCTATAGGGGTTTGAGATCTGTTTAGGCTGAGCTTACCCCCAACGGACAAGCCAGGCTGCGCTTGGAAGAAGGTAGCCGAGATAAGATCATGAAATAGTTGAGCCGCGCTCGGAAGAAGGTAGCCGAGATGAGATCATGAAATAACCGAGCTGCACTCAGAAGAAAGTAGCTGAGATGAGATCATGAAATAGCCGAGCTGCACTTAGAAGGAAGTAGCCGAGATGAGATTGGGAAATGGCCTAGCCGCCCTAAAAAGATAGCCGAGCTATGCTTAGATTTGCTACGATTTTAGTGGTTCAATGCACAATCGAAAGAGGACGAACATGGGCTACACATAGCTTCATGTTATTAATTTTTGCGTATGTGAGTAATTAGTAGCTTAGTGGATGGTTATAATTTCAGTTAGTGGGGTTCTTAGTCATATAAAAAACTTTGTACAGGATTGTAAGACACAATTTTTTATCAGAAAAATACAAGATTACTTTTTACTTTCAATTGGTGCTCTGTAAAATTATTCTTTTTGGCACCAATTTGGTGTCGTCTGTGGGAACTAGATTAGGAGTCAAGATGTGAGAATGAGTAATTTAGGAGGTAACGAGGAGATGGGTACAAGGATAAAGTCACAAAGTGAACAAACACCCATGGCCATTGCAGCTCCGCCCTCAGTTACTACGTTGTCGGTGGCAGCTACTGAGGGAAGGGTTCCCCCAGTATCTTCGATGGTAGGGAAAATTACTACAGAATAGTTGGCTAATTCTTATGGTCAACTTTGGTGTCATCACCTCCACCTAGTCTGTTGGAGCAATGCATGTGCCACCCCTGCCAATGTTGCCAGGCCCCATGGTCATTCCCTATCTGTCGAGAATGGCACCCAACATTTCGCCCCCTCACACCCCAGTGCCTCTTTCGGGGTTGGTTAACCTTATACCTCCAGTAAAGGCGATAGCTACTCTGGTGGCACACATGCCCATGGGTGGAACCCCCGTGTAGAGTCCTAGGGCTGCTTTAGTGTCAGGAGCAATTGCGCAGGGCATAGTGAGAGCTAGGTCACCTTTTCCTAGTAATCCAGGGTTGATCATAGGAGGGCAAGAAGTAACAACAGCACCAGTAGGGAGAACACTGGATGAGCCAAGGAAAGTAGGAGATGCATGTGACCTACCCAAGGAGGCAGACATGGCGATCTGCACTCATTTAGCAGATGTGGAAGTGATGGTGCCTTTGCTTAAGGACTGCGACCTGGCCCTTTTCTTTCAGTCTCTAAGCAGGAAATCGGCGAAAAGCTATAATGAACTCCCGAGGTGGGTAGAAAAGTATATTCATGAAGAGGAAGATTATGAGGCGAAGGAGAAAGAGCTAAAGGAGAAGAGAAAGGATATGAAGGAAGATCTTGTTAATAAAAAACCTAGACAGGAAGAAAGACTCAGAGCTGCACTTGTATGACAAGTGAAAGCTCCGCCGATGATGGGGCCTAAGTTTGGTTACTACACCCCTTTGCAACTGCCCCAAGAACAAGTCTTGTAGGCTATCAAACATCTTATCCTACTTCGATGGCCACGCTCCCATAAGTACCTAGTGCGGCATCCCAAGTCTAACAAATTTTGTCATTTTCACAACGAGTACAGGCACATGGCGAAAGAATGTGATCATCTACGAAATAAGCTAGAACAGCTGGTGCGAGATAAGCAGTTGGATGAATTTGTACTCAGAGTTGAGGTCGGAGACAGAGACAAGCGCCCTACACAAGTTCAGAAGGGGCAGCTGAAGATGTGGCAAGCTAATGGGGAAAACAATGATAAGAATATATGAGTCATAGGGGTGATTCGCATGATTTTCGAAGGCCCGATCGAGAGAGATACTCATTGAGCTAGGAGAGCCAGGGCTTGAGTTAAGGTGCACAAAAATATGGAGGTGGCATCTGTCTCTAGCATTAATGATATTTTAGTCATTCAATTCGGACCAGATGTCTTAAAAATCCTGCATCTACCCCATCAAGATGCTTTGGTTATTACACCAATAATAGCCAACTTTAAGGTGGCCCATATTTTCATTGATGGAGATAGATCGATAGATATCCTTTTCTATGATGCTTTTCAATAGATGAATTTGGAAAACATCATGCTGGAGCTAATAGAAACATTGCTAGTTGGATTTTCAAAAGAGACGGTCCAGCTTAGGGGATAGATTTCCTTGCCAGTCTACTTGGGAACATGAGTATATCGAAACACTTGTATGATAAATTTCTTGGTAGTTGATGCTCCTTCCATATATAACGTGATTTTTGGCAAGCCCATGTTGCAGCTCTTCTGGGCGGTAGCTTTTCCATACCATATGAAGTTGAAGTATGTGGTGGGGTGAATAGTAGGGGAAGTGGTGTAAAACTAGCACACTTCCAAAAAGTGTTATGTTGATGCAGTAAGGAAGGGATACCATAAGGATGATGAGGCCAATCGTAAGTAAAGGTAGAATGGTGCGGGCGCACCCCTAGTTGCAAAAAGGCAATAGAAAACTAAACCCAAGAGAGAGCTCCTGTCAATGGAATTGGTTCCTGGAGATCCTAGCAAGATCACACGGATAGGCTCCCACCTGGAGACAAACTTAAAGGTAAAGCTAATTGCTGCACTGAGAGACTATGTGGACATTTTTGCCTTTTTTGTTAAAGGGATAGATCCAAGTATAGCCGAGCACAAACTCAATGTTGACCTAACTGTCAAACCAGTCAAGCAAAACAAGAGGCATTTCAGTCCTAAGAAAGATCATGTAATCCAGTAAGAGGTGGAAAAGTTTCTGGATGCGGGGCATATCATGGATATCTAGTTTCCATAGTGGATCTGCAATATGGTATGAATGCTGAAACATGCACATAAATGGAGGGTGTGCATAGTTTTCAGGGATTTAAATAAAGCTTGTTCAAAGGATTTCTACCATTTACCTAGGATCGACTTGTTGGTGGACTCTACTTCTGGGTGTGAACTCCTCAGCATGATGGATGCCTAAGGGGGGATGATGTGACTGATCTGAAGTTTTAGGCACTACTATGTGGAATTCATATGGGATTCCCATGATTTCTCTCAGCCTACGACTCTTATGCCTAGTCATCCTAGAAAAGTATATCTCATAATAAGGCAACCCCGCCTGCATCATTCCTTGCTCAGTCTCCCTCATCGCCTCCGATGGGATGCTAAAAACCAAGTCATCCGAGTTGCTACTCCCAACCAAGTTAATAGACATTGTGAGTTTCTAAAAATTCTTATGAAATAAAATAGTGAAATTGTAAGCTGAGGAATTAGAAAAAACCTAAGTTCATTTTCTAGAGGCGTGGAGGAAAGTGAATGGAGTTCCTTCGACTTGCGATGGTGATCGCTATGCAGATGGCGAAGTGCTACCGAAGTGAAAAAATTAGAAAGGAATTGCAGAAAATGGGGAAGAGGAAGGAAGACTGAACAGACGGGCGGTATTTATAGGAAGAGGTAAAGGGCTTTTGAACTCTTGTGTTCAAACTCCACCATACACGTGTCTGTAGGGATATGCGAGATAGGATGGTTTAATTAATGCAGTGGTTGAGACTAGTAGACTTAGGGAAGGACAAAGTAATAATGAGTTTCCTTGAGAAGGGACAAAACCATGGCAGATTCACCTGTAAGCCCATTTTAGGCACCATTTAGCTCGGTTGAGCACCTTACTGAGAATTTAGGTAAGGCGTCATCCCTTGCACCGCCTCACTTTCACTTCATTCATCCTTAGCTCGGACTCGATCGTAGTTCAAATCGATTTGAACTTAATTTGTGGGGGGAAAGGTGATGTGTATGTATCTCTAGCTTGAGCTAAAGTATTCATGAAAGCAATAGCGGTTTCAGATCTGTTTAGGTCGAGCTTATCCCCAATAGACAAGTTGGGCTACGCTGTGAAGAAGTTAGCCGATATGAGATCATGAAATAGCCGAGCCGTACTCAAAAGAATGTAGCCCAGATGAGATCATGAAGTAGTCGAGCTTCACTCGAAAGAAGATAGTCAAGATGAGATCATGAAATAGCCGAGCTGCACTCAGAAGGAAGTAGCCGAAATGAGATCGGGAAATGGCCAAGCCGCCCTCAGAAGATAGCAGAGCTGCGCTCAAATTTGCTACGATTTTAGTAGTTCAATGCACAACCGAAAAAGGAGGAACATGGACTATACGTGGCTTCATGTTATTAATTTTGGCGTATGCGAGTAATTAGTGGCTTAGTGGACGCTTATAACTCAATTAGTGGGGTTCTTAATCATATAAAAGACTTTGTACAAGATTGTAAGACACAATTTTTGATCAAAAAAATACAAGATTACTTTTTACTTTCAATTGGTGCTCTGTAAAATTATTCTTTTTGGCATCGATATAGAAATATTTTTTATGAATTATTATAAGTAAAAATATTAAAGTAAAGTAGTCGGTATAATTATAAAATTGTTTAACTAAATATTTTGAAAATATAAAAATTGATATTATTTGCTATTTAAATAGTCATTTATCAAATCTTTGAAAATTTTCAATTAATCAACCATATATATATATGTGTGTGTGTGTGTGTGTGTGCCATATAAAAGAACTTATTTCAAATAATTGAAAATAGGTTCTCTATATTACTAAAAAAATAAAATTATTTAAATTAATAATATGAAAATAAAGTTTAGAGTCTATTGTTGTTGCATGAAGTAACTTTTATATTCGAAATACTCTTCAAATTAAATTAATTGTTATATTCTATATGTAGTTTTATCTAAAAATATTTTACATATCTACAAAATGTTATTGTAAAATAATTAAAATTTAAAGATTTTGATAAATTGAGTTCTTACATATCAGTTAATTTATAATTATTCATTTCTCAAACTTCTAGCTTTTTAATAAACATTATGAAATACTATTAAATATATTTTGAATTTTAAATAAAAAAAATTAAAAATAAGATACAATTTTATCATGTAGAAATAATAATAAACAATTGAAGAAAATTTGTTAATTAAATTAAAATATTCAAAATTCTAAAAATTTACTATTTGTCCAAAGTTAAACAATTAGAATTAGAATTGTATAATTATGAATCCCACGTTGTTGTGCTGTATAGAATGGTATAGATACATATTTGCTCTAGAAATAAAAAAAATAAATTTGCAGAACAAGTTAGGCATGCCAATGTTTGTGCATCCACAGCAATAAATACAATGAAATTTTTAATGACTGCATGGTCTTCACAGTTCACATGATTGAATAAGGTACAACAAATAAATATAATGGAGATGTGCACTAACTACATGACCACCACCCCGCCCTGCGCGCCCCCACCCACCCACAGACTTAGTAGCAAAGCCGCAAACTTGAGTATTTGATTGAACGAGTTATGTTGATTGTGTTTTTTGTGTATTGCGTACGTTGCTGTAAATAATACAAATAAATCAAATTCTTGGTCCGTAGGCCTCATGAATAAGGGTGGTGTTTATCTCTTGGATCTTTCCAAGATATTTTAAATTTTCTTTGATGTTGAGTGGAATTTTTTAAGAAACGAATAGTGATTGATTACTTAGTGTGTGGCCTTTTCTTTTGTTAAAAGTTTATTTGTTTATGGGTTATTGGGATAGGTTAACCCATAAAATATAATTTAGGTACATTTAGATTGTGATTGTTTATAGGGTAATTCTCAATTTTTTGGTCTTTAAAATGTATTTTAGGAGTCAAGCTTTGTTTGGTTGTAGAATTTAAAGTCTGTCTTTTAGGTCTTTCAATAGGACGGTCTCAAAGACAAAATTTGAGCCGAGTGTGCTTGTCCTCTCCTTACATCCCAATTTTCTTTTCTTTCTTGTTCTTTTAGCTTCCACTATTTATCTCTCTATATACTCCCGTATTATTATTATTATTATTATTATTATTATTATTATTATTATTGTGGGTTTGTTTAATTCTAGCTATTGAGACATGCAGAGGAGGAGATAATTATTAAATTATTTATTAGTAATTATTCATACTTAGATGAAAAATAATATCGATATCTTATTTTTTATTTAAATAAATTTCATGTTTGAATTTTTGAATATTAATAATTAACAAATTTAATAAGTTGACACAAAAAATTTATTTTATAAAAATTGACCGTCACATATTTTGGTAATATGTTATATGGTGAGGAACAAAAAAAGTTTATAACAAATTAAAACCACCATATTTTTTAATTAATTGGGTAAGGTAACTATATTTTTGTAAAAATATAATTGCAAAAAAAATTTGCAAAAATTTTGTGTCATCTCCAAAGGAATGCCTTAAAATGTCTTTTTTATATATAGTACTTTATTATTGGGAAAAAATAAATAAAATTTTTGAAATTCATATAGGGCAAATATTTTATTTTTCATTTAATTATAAATAAATTCAATAAATTTATAATAAATTCCTTATTTGACTTAATGCGTTACTAATATCAACACTAATATTAATAAATATTATTAATTTTTTTAAAAATATATCCTAAATAAATTCAAAAATTAAAACTCATAAAACAATCTCACTATTTTAAACAATTCTTTCAAAAATAATTTTACAACCAATCACAACATCAAATCATATCAACCCATCACATTACTATAATAATTATATTTTATCTACGATCAATCACAATTTTATCTCCCATTCTCATGTTTATTAAATACTAAAACATTTCCAAAATTTTTAAAATACTACAACGTACGGCCAACCTCACAAACAATGGCAACCTTAAGTTTTCATATTTTTGGACCTAAAAAAATATAATTTTGGGTACAAACTACGCCACCAAGTACCCAAACCAAAATGTACTCCTATTGTAAGGCATAACTGGAAATAAAGCAAAATTTGGGGGCATGAGTAATAACAACAAAAAATCAGACAACGTCGTGCATCACATTACATAACTAAAATAATAATAATAATTCAAAAGAAATTGCATACCTGCCACCTTCCTTCCTAACGGGTACAATCCCATTTGTATGTATTCCCGACCAAACCAAACCGAGTCGTGACAAGCAGGCTCTACTCCCAGTACTGTGGCAGTCCAGTACGCCACAGAGGAAGAAGTAGAGAATTACCCAACGAGAAACATCAATCCCGATCCGCATCCGAAAATGAACGACGCCGATGTATCGAAGCAGATCCAGCAAATGGTCCGCTTCATCCGCCAAGAAGCGGAGGAGAAGGCCAACGAGATCTCCGTCTCCGCCGAGGAAGTATGATTTTCTCTTACCTACTCCGAGATATGAATGTCGGATTTAGTCTTTGAGCTCTACTACTCTTTGCGGTTTATTTTTGGTTGATTTAGTTATGTTGTTTTTGCAGGAATTCAATATCGAGAAGTTGCAGCTAGTGGAAGCGGAGAAGAAAAAGATCAGACAAGAGTATGAGCGCAAAGAGAAACAAGTTCAAGTCCGCAAGAAAATGTAAATTTAATCGTTTCCTTCTTTCTTTCTATCTTTCTTTTTGTCATATTGCTTTTCTGTATTGTGTGTATAAGTTGAAGTGAAAATCGATTGTTTTCGTGCTAAATTGTTTAGGAATTTGTCAATGGAGTGCAATTATAATGGATCATAGATTGATATTTACTCTGTTGTGTCATATTATGCTGATCCAAGGAAGTGATTGTGAGAAATCTTGCATCTGTCATTCCTCAGTTAACTTGGGGGACGTGGATTGAGTAATGCGTATTGGCAATTTCTCAAGTTCATTCATCTGCTTGTGAAGTGTGTGGGTTGACTCGATTGCTGAAGTTTAGACTTATCATTCATGTTCCTTTAGTATTAAATTTAGATGTAATAGGAGCATGTTTTGCCCTTGTTCAAATCCTTATAAAACACTTTCGTAAAATGTATATAACATTACTGCATGATTGTGGATATCTGGTGATAGAATTTCTCTGCAACTGGACTCTTGCAGTGAGTACTCGATGCAATTGAATGCTTCTCGGATCAAGGTTCTTCAAGCTCAGGATGATTTGGTCAATTCCATGAAGGCGGCTGCATCAAAGGAGCTTTTACATGTTAGCCATCACCATCAAAGCTATGAGCATCTCCTGAAGGATCTTAGCGTTCAGGTTGTGGAAACTTGAGTTCTGATACATAGTATAATTGTCTTCTATGGAAAAAAGTCGGCAACTTTCATCCAAAACTTTGGTAGATTGTAGAAAAAAGAAATTTTACATAATCTATTTTGGGTATAGGCATTGATCTGCGTCATACCTTTACAGATCCCTTAAATTTTTAGTAGGTTGTCAGCATGTAATTTTGGCATCATGTTCTACAAATCTATTCCTCGCATATAAACACGTTATAAATTTCTCCGTAGTCATGAATTTGGAAATCAGGTGTGAATATGAAACTCTATGGATTTCTAATGCAACCTTTATAGATCCCTTAAATTTTTTCTGGTTGTCAGCATGTAATTGTCGAGTTGTGTTCTAAAAATTCGTCCTTGCACATAAACACATTATAAATTTCTCCGTAGTCATGAATTTGGAAATCAGGAATTTGAAGCTCTATGGATGGCCAATGCAACACTCAAGTTTTGCTAGTAACTAATTGAAGAAAAAAGCATAATTCAACACTATTGAAATCTCTTTTATTTTCCTTCATCAACTTTGATTTTCACTGTCAAGTTCTACCTAACAGCGACCTACCAAGATATATATAGCTCTACTTGTTTTGTTCTTCATTTATGACGGCATTAGTTGGCTAAGTTATCTTGTCTTATGGTTTAGTTTATATCTAGAAATGTTACTTATATGGGGCATAACAACACGATGGCTAGCAATCGCCATCTATCCATCCATCTGCCACTACTCAAAAGTATATTTCTAAATTTCAGAGTTTGTTAAGGCTGAAAGAGCCATCTGTCTTACTGCGCTGTCGTAAAGATGACTTACATTTTGTGGAGTCTGTCTTGCACTCAGCAAAGGATGAGTATTCTGGGAAGGCAAAGGTTCATCCCCCTGAAATCATAGTTGACAATATCTACCTTCCACCTGCGCCTTCTCATCACAATGCACATGGTCCATTCTGGTAAATACTACCATACTTACTACTAGTGTACTTCCCTGATTAGGAACTTGTGAGATACACCACCAACGCTGCTGTTGAACGAACTGTAGCCACCAATTCCCTCTGATGATTTCTTTATATTCTTTCTCTCTCCCTCTCTTTCTTCAGCTTGGATTACTCGAGCTCAAGTGACTGATAATTATCTGGAAATTTCTAACGATCTCTGATATATTACTTTCCCCTCTCTTCTATTTTTAGCTCTGGAGGTGTAGTGTTGGCTTCTAGAGATGGGAAAATTGTGTTGGAGAACACTCTGGATGCTAGACTGGATGTTGTATTCCGTAAAAAACAGCCAGAGGTACTCCCAACTTATTTTTGAACCGTATTCTTGTTTGCATTTATAGCTGTGATCTATATGCCGGGGGTTGCAAAATGAATCTATGAATTGTACCTACTGTCCAGCAATCTCTTTCTTAATGTGTTAGCATAGATAGGACACTTTCTAAATTTTCCACAGTGACTTGCCTGTCACCCACTTTTTATTGTGTTATCCTCTTTAAGATGTATCATTTTCAATTAATTCATATCAACTAGATATAATCAGAAACCTGCCAAGTAAGAAAATATGGGATAGACAAGTGTTCTCTAAAACTTGCTGTTAGTGGACCATTGGTTCCTCACAATCTCATGGAATTTTCTGCAGCAGGAGAGTTTGCAAGAATTTAGAACATTATATATTGTGTTTGAATCATGATGACATACTTTAGAGATTGAATACTGAGGATTTGTTTCTCCATAGAAGGAGATTGGGATTTACTGCTTGGGACTTACTACCTTGAACATTGCTGCTGAATATAAAGATTTTATGCACCTTTAGAATGTGCAATATTGATAGGTGACTTTCCTTTATATTTTTGATGATGTGATTTAGAGGGATAAATAAATATTCTGAGCAACAAAGAAGGGAGAAGAAAATGATAAGAAAATGGATCCAAAACTGTTACAGTAGCATAGAGTTCGTATTCTGCACTTCTTAATTACCAATTTCACCATTCTGGGGTTCTTGATCTATATGTGTTGTATTTTGGAAGTATGGTTTTCCTACATGATATATCTCCTGATCATAGACCAAGTGCTCTATTATAATTCCTGCTATGACATAATTTCTATTTAATTGCAGATTCGCAAGAGCCTATTTGGTCAGGTTGCTGTTTGATGGCTGAAACGTTCTGTATTTACCATCTTTGTTGCATTGAGTCCGTTCCAGCTTTTCTGGGTGTGAGATTGGCCATTGAACTCTAGAAATTATCATCTGATGGCTTGTTCTGATATTCTTGTGTTCTAGTTCATTGAGCGCCTGCCTCCCATTAGTAAAGGTGCGCCTGTCCCCCCACCCCCCCAACCCACCAGTTCCTTATTTTACCGAGCGTGTTGAAAATTATTGCTTATGTAGTATTTATTCGACTTTCAGCTAAAAGCTGCTATCTATTTTTTATTTTGAACTTGTATGATAATTGCACACGGCTCAGACCTAGCATTTGTTGCCTTGAGATAATAAATCAGATTGGGAGACGATGGTGTATCATGCTTCTCTCTTTTCTCTTGGTGCGCGCGCCCCCCCATGCTGCATTTATTCTGGTTAAGTACTTAAGGCTTCTTTTTCCAAATAATGATTCAAAGCTAGGAAAGTGTATACATTATAGTGGATTTCTGTAGTAAATATGATCTCTAACTGATATATTACTGTCAACCAGCCTTGAAAAATTTAATAGTTTGCGTGTAGTTGGACATAATTTCCGTAGTTGGGTTTCCATTAAATATTTAAATTTGTTGGCAGTCACTTGTATACCAACTTCCATGAACTTAATTCAACACCCTAATAAATTTTACTAGACATAGCACAGGGAGTTTGTTACTAATTCAATTGAAGCATTTATTATCAGTTACCAAATTTAAGGGTTTAAATAAATTGACATAAAATACATACGTTTGAGATGGCAAGTTAGCAGCAGAACGTGGTAACAGTTTATTGGCCTCTAATGCCACACTTATTATGTTAATTTTGGAGATTTTTTTTTTAATCAAATTTTGGGTGAAATTGGCTTGAACCATTTACAATTCATTTTCGACTCATGTTCAACACATTTTACATTAATTTAAATTTACAATCCATTTGAACCCACTTGAACCAACATATATTAAAACTATTAGAATCTAACTCAATCCAATCCAAAACTAAGTTGATTGGGCTGAAATATGATTCTAAACCTAATTTGCCACCCCTAATAGGATCCTACACCATAGTACATAGGATTTGTATGAATTACAAAAGAATCCCACATAAACCAATGGTTGCGAGGCGTCCAAGTTTAACCAATGGTGTTAGAATTATAGGTTATAAATTTATATAATCGATGGAGTTGAAACTCTAGATTATAGTGCAGTACTTCAATGCTAGAATTTGATGGCTATTGCTGCCTTCCATGAACCATGTGAAGCAGAGCTTCATAACATCCCTAATGTTTATACCTCAAAAAACTATAGTACTCGTAGCAAAAGGGGTTTGTTGCAACAACAATTGATTGCATTTGGTGTCAGAAATAAAAGAGTAAAGTTCTGTTTTGGTGTCAGAAATAAAACAACAACAGCACATTAGAGGGTCTAATTTTTGTTATTATATAGGAAAATAGACAAAAACCTAAGGATATTACAAAAACCGGCCAACACACGGTCCGTGAAAAATCTTTTCCCCTTTCCTCTGCCTGAAGAGAAGACCCAGAAAAAAAGGAAAAACAAAAAACCAAAAAACGAAAATAATAATATAAAATAAAAAAATAGTAATAACAACCAGAAACAGGGGAAAGAAACTTAGAAATGTTGCGTGCTGCTTTCATTTCTTGAGTCTCCCGGTCCTGTCCTCTTGCAGAAAATCAAGCAAAACAGTGCTCTTGCATTTGGGGCACTTGGGATCCTTCTCCAACAGCATCACATACATCAGGCACCGAGGGCACCCCACCAGCATCATCGAACGAGCCTCCGGGCTGCTCGACTGGCGCAGGTTGCCATCTGGGCTTGACTCCCGGGAGACACACGAGCTCCGAGGCGATATCTCCGTCGAAGAAATCGGTCCATTGGGGGACACAGCTAGCCGATGATCCCTTGGTGGAGATAAGTTCAGTTTCAACTCAAGTTTGGGGCTCTCAGTATTGTAATTCATCTTTGCCTACTTCTTGCAATTCCCTGTGTTATTAGTTTTCATGAAAACAAGAATCAATGGAACAGTAGATGGAACAAGAAAAGCTCAACAGTTCAAGATTTTACCTTTCAGCAGACAACTAAATAGCAAGCACAACTTTGGGATTCTGAGAGGCTAAGATTTTACATTAGGTTGTTTCTTTGTTTTCTGTTTTGTTTTTCTGATGTTGCTTTGATTTGATGCCTTGAAGGGGAACTTATATAGAGGAGGAGGATATTGGAGACATAAAAGGACAGAACGGTCTTTAATTCCAGAATTGATTATGGATACAACTTGAGTACAGATTGTTGAATAGGTTTGAGGGCAAAAACTAGAAGCTGAATTGAATTGGTATTAAAGAGGAGGGAAGAGGGGTGTGTGGTGGAAGAAGATAAGTGTTAAATCTTAGGCCAGAGCAGAAAATGTATTAATTGTAGGTGGGAAAGATCACAAGAAGTTTGCTGGTGGAATGAAAATTTAAGTAAATATTTGCACCCACAATGTGCTAATGGCTTCATTCATTGCTGACATTGTTGGTTAACATATTACATGCAACAAGCAATTATAATCCCATTAAAAGCCTAACTGCCATCAGATTGGATATTAAAGCAACCCCAGTAGAACCATAGGGAAATTCTTACCAAGGTTTGGTTTAAATTAAAATTTTTACTCACATGGGATATTTTAACATCAAAAGTAGTGAGAATTGTCATGTTGTAAGTGGTCCTATAATATGCTGATGTATGATGATTTGTGTAAGTATTTCATTTCCTATTCCATTATGTAAATATATGATATGTGTATTCAATATTTTTTAATAAAAATAATTAATTAAAAATTAAATATACTTAATATAAATACAATAAATTAGAATAAAAGATAAAATAAAAAATAAAATAGAGGACTCAAAGCGTTTTTTTTTACGTCGAATAGTAAGCTCTCTTGTGTTTGTAGGTCCCATAATATGCTCATGTGTGATGATATTTGTAAATATTGAGTGTAACTTTATTCAAATTGATATTTGTTAACCCCAGAAGGCATGAAACAAGAAACGTGATTTGGCTATAAACTAAGACGAACATAGCACCACAAGAGTTGAACAAGAAGCAATTAGTATTAGGTATTAAAAAAGCTTTTAATGGAACTCTGGACCAAATTTTAGCCGTGCTGGGGTAATTTTATCAAGCAATTACAGTGAGCACATAACTACAATAAAGTTAGTTCTTCTTGCTCCATCAAATTTCCAGCCACTTTCTTCTTTTTAAGTGAATTTTCTCCGGTTGAAAATTTACAGCTCATGAATGAGAAATCAATGCAATGATTCAGATTCTAGAGATAAGGTGGATAACTTGCTCATTATTTTGAGCTAGATGTCGTTACTAACAAGGCACACGAGCAAACGAGCAAATGATTGATTGAAATTGTGAGAAGTCGAACGATGTTAGAATTTTTTTTAAAAATAAATAAAAAATAAGTATTTATAAGAGCTATAAAAAAAAATACTTATATAATCTAAATGATTCTCTTGTGGGTTTTTTGCAGATATTATACTCTGATGGGCTATGTAATTTTATATTAAAATTAAACATATTTTAAGCTCCAGCAACTTTTAGTGGAAGCCGTCAAAATTAATCTATTGGAATACTCATGCAAACCAATAATTGCAGTGGTGAAATGTTTCTGGCCTACGTGTCCCTTCGAAGAAATAAATCAGAAAAAAAAAATAAAAAAAAATCCTTGATTGTACGGCAGACTGGTAGTTAACTATGCAGGAAAACAGATGGCACGTCCCCTTTACCTTCTCTCAATAATAAATACTCAAAAGACAAGTGCTTAACTTTGAGGTTTCAGTTCAACCAACCTTATTAATGCACAAAACATAAAGTCCTCTCTTTTCCTGGATTGTGCCTTGTTTTCCTTGTTACATCACACCAAATCGATAATCATACTCATCCTTTCTAAATTAGGATTAGTTTGAAATAGGGTGAGCAGCATGTGACTCAATAAGATAAATCTTTCGTAAATATAAAAAATTAGAAGTTCTAACCATAACAGACTATGTCTAATATTTGCTATTTGCTCCAAGCAATATAACCTAATTACAATTACTTCTTTTGTTATTTACAAAATTATATCGATGAACTTTTATGAAATTGTAAGGGTGTGATCGTATAAAATTTTTATGCTTTTTAAAAAATGACCATGTTGCAAAATTAGCTATCGGCTGTTTGTAAAAATTTTTGTTTTTTTTTCTGAAAAATTTTATTGTGAGATACAGTCATAACACTTTTTATAGCAAGGTTGACGGATTGAAATTTAGGAAGGTGACTGAGTGTACTACAATAAGTAGAATCTCACATCTAAACAACTAATGCAGTAAGACTTATCCATTAGAAGATGGTACATCAAGAATAATTTTTTTTATAAAAGTAATGTTTAGAGGAAATAGTAAATGAAGTAAATTTTATAACAATTACTTATTAAAAATATCTAAAAATTTTGAGTTGTTTTTGAGAATTATTAATATATTCTAAATATATCCTAAAGACGTATTGGTCAAATTATCCTTAAAGATAAATGCAAAATATTAAGGAGGGTTGTGAACTGTCAAGCACAATAAGTCCCAATCCACCAAACCCAAACAATATAAATATCAACACTTGTCACAAAAAAAATGCAATTAGACAATTCATTTTTCACTTTGATAAATTCTCTAAGCATTCTCGAACTAGAGACTCACAACCCCTGGTATTCAATTGTAAATTTCCAAAGAAATCTCAAGAGAATTTTCATCCGCAACATTTTGGCACCTTACACATGTATGAGATTCACTCTCTTCAAAATGAAATTATTTTCAGAGACGATGACTTGGAGGCTAGGATAGGAGAACACAATGATGCACTCCTTATCTCAACCTCCTCGACTAACTTCCAGGTGAAAAAGATCCGAGTGATAGCTAATGTATAGCTCCAGAAGGCCAATACCCCACCAGTAGGTTTCAGTGATAAAATAGTAAAATCCATGGGGAAATCTCTCTTTTGTTGTCTTTAGGTATTCATCCAAGGCGCACCAAGGATTTCAACATACTATATGAATGAAGTTCCTTACCCTTGACGGTCTTGGAGAAGCAGTAAGAGACCAAAGAATGGAAAGATAATGTTATGCTAACATACTAATTAAAGAAGGCCGCAAAAACCTCAAAGAGCCAAGAAAACAGGACCGGCTCATGCAAACATCGCGCCCATGATAAGGGGAAATAGTTAACAATGGAGACCAATCTAATAGAGACGATGGCCCCGGAGTAAGCATCTAGGAAGGAAAAATCCAGTGAAGTAAAAATGAGAACGAACCAAAAACTTGTGGAATTTAGCATGTGACCCACAAAATTGGTGTGAAATAAAAAAGATGGTCGTGAATTTAAATTTTGAAGAAACCTATGCTAATGAATTTATCTTAATGGGGAGATGTTGATAGTGTATTTACATGCCAAATTTTAATGAGAAATGAAGCTTAAAAAGGCAATTTTATGGGCACATCAAGGGTCAAAACAAGCCATCTCATATTGGAATCTTATTTTTAAGTGATAGGCTTTATATAACTTGGGTGAGGAATAGGTATTGGAACCCCTTGAAGACATCAAAGTGTTTCAAGGGGAGAGAACCTATATAACTTTAATTTTCAATCTAAAAATCACTCCTCTACCTTTAAAAAAAAAAAAAAAGACCCTTGAACGAATTGGTGTGTCTCTCTATTTTTTGGCCTGTTAGGTGTGCAGTTAATTGACTTATGAAAGAGCGTCTCTTCATTCTTGGATTGTTAGATTGTCTATTAATTCCTCATTAAAAAGTTATGTGGCCTAACTAAGTTTTGTTTCTCTTCAAATAGCCATGTTAACATCTATAAATAGGAGTAGTTATAAGTGGGAAAACACACATTCAAAAATATTCTAGCATAAATACGAATACATACAACATTTGTAGTGCACTACAGAGTCTTTAGGTAGAAAAAATCTCAAGTCATTAGATTTGGTGTCACAGCAAATTAGAGTGCCGTATTTAGCTGTACAAGAATCTTTGTATCTTAAGAGGCTAATCCTTTGAGTACTAATTGGGGATACGAATGAAGTCTTAAGAAAATTGTGATTTCGCAGGCCTTGGTTATGCCCTTTTGCATATAGCATAATATTGTAGGATGGAGTTTTGCTTCCCTTCTTCATGGGCTTAGGCCCATTAGGATTTTGTTTCCCTTCTTCATGGGTTTAATTGATTGTATGCTCTCTATGCCTTTTTTTTATTTAATTAATCAATTTAAAACATTTTTTTAGTTCTTTTATTAATTTACCCTTGTAGATTTAATTATCCATATCAAACACCATGAACATCCTCTACAAAGTAAGATACAGGGTTAGAAAAGTATATTTTAGTATATTACATCAATAACCCTTATAATATTCTACATATACACATTCAGTATGGTTAAGGTTGATGGTAAAAATGTTCATTTACTTTATAAACTATATATTTAATTTTATTATTCCGAATCTTTTTAATCATATATTATGGAAGTGTAACTTGTACAACAAATGAAGCAATTTTCTATTATCTGAAACCCAGAACCCTTACTTTATATGCATAGGTCCACCTTATTTAACATGAGACTCAATCTTCTTTATATCCTTCTTAATATCTGGACAGACTTACATTTCTTTTTTTCTCCCTCGTTTTTGCAGATCCTTAGTTGCATATAAAAATTGAATATCTTTAGACTGTGTTTGGATTAAGGAAATTAGCAAGAAAAAAGAAAACAAAACAAAACAAAAATTATATAATATTATATTCGTTCAGTATATAAAGTCAAAGTTACATTATTCAAAATGAGGAAATTATTTTTTTCTATAAAAGTTCAAGATCCAAACATAACTAAAATGATTAACAATATTCAAATTATTATTATTATTATTTTTTCTAAAAAGCATCTTTTTTAATATCGGATTTGGATGATCAAGAAAGCTGAGGTTAAGGATTTCTACTTGCTGATTAATGGTACGCCCTAATAATTGAGAAAATTTTGCTTTAACCAATGAGGCAAATAGAGGGCGAATTAGAACAAGTGCATCAAACTTTTCAACAATTGATTAAATGTGAATTTTTTTTTAGAGAGGGCATTATAAATAACGAATTTTTTATCATCTCAATAAATTAATATTGTTGTATTATCAAATCAAACAAATCAAAGTATAAACTACAAACAATGCATATACAGTGGACAACGCACTCATTTCGAATCGAACATATGACTTTTTATATAATAAAGGGAGACTGATGCTACTTAGGCTACAAGCCACTGAACGAATATTTTTAAAATTTAATTCCACATCAAAGAAAAATTTATATTTTGCACGCTTCAATCGAATATACTGCATAATTGTTTCGTATAAATTTTTCTTGAATGAAATCATAACGAAAAATGAAATTGTGAAAAATTGAACTATCCTACAATATTTATAGAACTAATTAAGATCGTTTGAATTAATCAATCAAAATAAAGAAGATAAAATTATGATGAAAGCGACGTTTCGCCTCACCAGATAGTTACAGCTATAACTTTTCGTCCACTTATAATAATATCTGTCAAATTCTGCCAAGGCCCTCCATTCCATTAAAAGCTTATGATTCCCTTTATGACATCCTGATCATGTCCACCCGACATGGGTATGCAGATTAATCTTAATTTGTTGTCCCCTGGACACGCAACACATCCTATTAATGGCCACTTCTTCTTCTTCTTTGTCTCTATATTGCAATTTCTGGCCCTGCACTTCCCTACCTCATTTCAGCAACAAAATAGAGGAATTAAATGTATCCAACAAATCCCAACCTGATATTTTCCAGATAAAGAAACGCCTCGCGGTCGTGGCATCATATGTACTTAATTTAGGTGAGTTTCGGTTTGTTCAAGTGTCACTTTGCCGATGTCCGACTACAAAAATATATGTTGAAGTACTAGATGAATAATACTTAAGGGCGAGTTTGGTTAGCAGAAAAACATGGAATACCATCATTTTATCCATCCTCACCATTCGTTTGGGTTGAATGATAAAAAAACACATAGGCATATAATTATTCAATCGCTCCTTTCTTATCTATGCAAATTGTGGGATTAATAAGCCAACCACACCTTTGGATCATTTAACCATTGCCTTGGTTCTTGTTTTCAATTCAATTGCCTTGCCTTAATCCTTGTTCATATCTACAAATAATTATGCACACCAAATTATACTACAATAACAGCTAGTAATAATATTTAAGAATAAAATTTAAAATTTATTGAATACAATATATATTAAAATATGATACTCTTAGTAAAATATTAAGAAAGTTGACAACCTTCACACCACTTCCAACATCTTCCGAAATATGAATAAAATTAATTAAAAAATTTATATTTTTCAGTCGGAGGGACTAATACTTGCAAAAGATGTACCTTTAGAAGAATGAGATTCAAAATTTTTTGATTGCTAAGAGCCCGTTTGTTCTCATTTGCAAATTCTATTTTCATATTTTTTACTATTTAAAAATTAAAATTCATCACTTTTTACATATTTTCACCAAACATATTTTTATTTTTATTCTCAAAATACATTTTTCAATAATTTATACTTCTTCTCTCTCTCTATTATCATTATTTCCATTTCTCTCCATCTACAACTTCACCTACTAAACCTAATATAATCATTACTTTTTCAACAATAAATCCAAATATAAACTCATTTTTACAAACTACATTTCCAAATTTTAAAAATAATAAAAATAAAACCAAACGGGCCCCAAGATTTAGTTAGAGGCCTCCATTCTTTTTGTTACTACTTGCTTCAACACTGCTTTCATCATTTCAGTAAATATAAGTGCTTCCCTCTCTCCAAACAAAAAAAGTATTGCCTTCCAGACACTCATTGCTTCAAAGACCTGTAGAGCATAAGGCGGAAACACGCACACACGCACACGCACTTGGCTACGAGGACTCTTCTGAAACTCAGAAACGTTCAACCTCCGACTGGTATTATTTTGAAGCTTCAAAGCATGCCCCCTACTAGAGGCATTTATTTCTTTGGCCCATTAAAAAAGCCGTCAGCAGCTGACCGTACAAGGCCCAGCCCAGTATTACCCTTCCGAGCGGAGCTGGGATGGCAAGAATTATTCTTCAACCAGGCTAACAGGAAAAGAAATCAACTGGTGTTAAAGGAGTCCTCATTCAAACGGACTGAGTCAATTAACATTTTAAAAACGAAGCTATTAACACACAGCAGCAGAAATTTGAAACCAGCACCGGAGGTATTACGGGTTAGCATATAGTAGTATAAATCTCAAGAGAAGCTCCTACAAAGGGAAAAAAGAAAAATAGACAAATATTGCAGAAACAAAAAGCAGCAAAGACAAGCACTTCCAGTTTATCGATCAGTCCTCTAGAATTTGCTGTCGCTCAAGCTCAATAACATTTTCAGTCAATGAGTTAACAGTGCCGTTCAATGTTTCATTGTTGCTCCGGCATTGTTGTAGTTGTTCCCTTAGACTTCGAACAAGCTCATTTAGTCTCTGGATGTTCTTCTCCTGTGATAAGATAATCTGCAGAAGAGGATGAACATAGAAACATGTTAAGTGTCCATGTTAAGTCTTAAGGGAATATGCCTCATGATGCTGTATTGATGAAAGACTTTATCCATGCAGAGAGTTCTCCAGTTCCAATTTTTCCTAATAAACAAACAACAAGAACTTGTATGTAGAAACATTAGACAAAGCACATGGTGAAGCTCGTAGCTTATGGCATAGGTGCTACTACAGGGAATAGTGATAATGATAATGATGCATCAAAACTTGGTTAGGTATGAGATTTGCAATATGATTTTGCTTATGAAATCAAGAGTTGTTAGAGTTTTATGAATTTAAACAAGATTTTAATTTTTAGCACTCTTTAAATCTTACAACTGACAGAAAACACAGTTGGTGGTAGCAAGATTTAGAGTTTTATTAACAAAATGTATTGGCGACAACTAGTATTCCAACGATTGGATGAGAACAGTTTGAATGATAAAAAAAATACCTTCAGCCACATTTTACAGGGAAGAGATTTTCCATGATAATAACTTCTTACGTTCGACCACATATACAGTAAATAGCAGTTATTCTTTAGAGACTAATTCTCCCCCAACAGTTCAATTATTCTGTTCCTGCAGGCCACATACTGAGAAGCTGACGGTTACTTCTCCGAAAAATGATCTTGGCCGGATGACCTATATCCATTAGGGACTTCCCCAGCACAGAGCTCTTACAGTTATTCTCCTAATGTAGCACTCAGTGTGGAAGAAAGAGATACTGAAATATAGTAACATATTCTAACACCACTACCGCCACCACCCACCCCAATGCCAATTGAATCCATACTGTTCAAAGAGTCAATATTTCTGGAAATTCTGGCCCTTTGTGTTGCTTTATCTATTAGAAGAGTGATTTTCTTCAACCTACTCCATTCAAACCCATGGCCAAGTTCCTTTCAACGCTTACAAGCTGCATCATTGCAGTGGAAGTGCATTATGGTCATAGTCCAAATTGCATCTTTCATATACCAATCATAGATCTTAGTTGCATTTTATGCAGAAAGGAAACAAGAAAAACAAATGGGCTAAATGGTAATGCCTTCATATCCTTTATTCAAAGATTGAATCCTGATTGCAGCAACTGACAAGAATGGCAACTGATCACCGTTGCTATGATTGGCATCTCATTTGCGCAGCTTGGTTGCATGAACAATCTATAGTAAATTCACAAATTACATCTTACTAGTTATGGTCCTTTTTATACCCTTTGTAAGAGTCATCACAAGAATGATCAACCATGAAAAAAGAGACTTGAGAAAAAGCATTTAATTAAAATATTTGTGTAACGAAGTACAACCGAAGCGTTTTAATCTGATGCCAAAATGGGGCAAAAGGGGGAAAGTTGCTTCAACTGTAATGATGATGATATGAGCTAGTTGATGAAATGCAAAAGTGGAAAGTGAGCTGAAGGAAGGCATCACTGCAGGAGAAATAAACAAGGAACAGCACTGGGAAGAACACTTGAAGCCCATGCATAAAGGCACATGAATAAATAAAGAGAAAGTAATCACTTCATAAGCAGAACGCGCTTCACTTAAAAGAAGAGGAAATAATGAAGAAATGTGTTGGCATTAAAGTTGGCTATCGTAACAGCATTCATAGATGATTAAGGTTAGCTTAATAACTACAGGTCAGCTTAGTTCACTCCAGTGCCATGCTGGCACATGGCATTCTGAGCCCTCCTGTCACCATCTATAAATAGCAAGCTGAGGGAGACAGTAAGCTATCTAGAGAATTGTTCAAAGATTATCTTCTTCATTTTTCTGTTGAGTTATAGCAGTGTATCTCGAGGTAGAATTCTAGTTTCTTCCTCCACCTACAGACCTTGTTCCAATTCTAGTAACAGCTGATATCAAGTGGTATCAAAGCCACCGTTCCTCGGAGGTGGCTGTTCAATATGGCAGATGGAACCAGAATTGTGGAACTTCATAAGGATGCCGCCCGCTTGAGAGAACAGGTCAGAATCAGTTCAGAAAGAAGTGAGAAATCTTACAAAGAATTGCGAGGATATCATGAGGAGTTACGATTCATTATCAGCTGCGAATCAACCCAGCCACAGATCTGCAAGTGATAAAAGTGCAAATTGTGCTGATGTTGGAAATGAATCTCAGTGGAGAGCACAGCAAATGAGCTATCAGGTAGTTAACAAGTGCACAAAGGCAGATTCCCCTAAGGATGTTCAGGCCCAAGACCATACAAGACGCAGTGGCATTGGCCAAGTTACAGGAACAGGCTAATGAACTGAGTGGAATAGCCAACACTACAGCTCCAAAATTCTACTCTCTGTCCGCAAGAAGTTCTAATCAGTCTCAGGCTATGAGAAATAGTTCAATAGTACCAATCTCACAGCCAGCTCCAGTTATGATCCCCAAGTCCCCAACAGGTCATTGCTGCACAATTCTGAGCCTAATAACTCATGAACAGAAATATCAAGGAGATTAAGTCTCCAAGAGTTTGATGAAAAGAGATCAAGGGAGGTGTGATGAAAGATATAAGCCTGGTTATCAATGTAATAAAGAGACGCAACTTTATATTAGGGAAGTTGTAGAGGCGGACGCTGAAGTTCTACCACCTGGACAGGACCAGAAGACTATGAAGGAGTGGTTAGCATTGAAAAGGAAGGAGGAGGAGAAACTACCACATCTCAGTTACAGCTAGTGCTGGAATCCATGCACTACTGGTAACAACAAGGGGAAGGCCTTGAATGCGCTCATTGATTCAGGAAGCACTCACAATTTACTCACAATTTGGTTGACATAAAGGTGGCCAAGAGAAAGTAGGGGTTATGCCACCACTCACTGTGGCTGTAGCTGATGGAAATAAAATGTACAGCACTCACATCTGTAAAAAGTTTATGTGCATAATGCAAGGAGTGGAGTTCAAGACAGATTTAAGAACCCTACATTTGAAAGGCTGTGATATGGTTTTGGGTATTCAATGTCTGGCTAGACTAGGGGATATCGCATGCAATTTCAGAGAACATAGAATGGAGTTTACTATGAATGGCAAGAGAGTTTCTCTGAGGGATAAGTGACCTGGCATGGTGAAGATGGTAAGCGACAATAGAATGACTAAGATACTTCAAAAGCCAAACCAGTTAGCTGTGATGCATGTGGCAGTTTTACACAACACAAGAAGAAAGCACGGCAACCTTCCTATCAATGTCAGTAGAAGAAGAGGGAGAATATTTACAAGATTTATTGCATGAGTTCACTGATTTGTTTGAAGAACCAAACTCCCTTCTTCCTAGTAGAGACTGTGATCATAGCATCACACTCAAAGAAGGTAAGATGCCATAAATGTCCGATCATACAGGTATCTGGTGCTACAAAAGGATGAGATTGAGAAGATAGTCCAAGAGATGCTTGAGGCAGGAAGCATTAGGGAGAGTAAAAGCCCATTCTCCTCATCCATAGTACTTGTTAAAAAGGAAGATGGAAGCTGGAGGATGTGTGGATTATAGGGAACTCAACAAGCACACTATGGAGGATAAGTTTCCCATCCCACACATAGAAGAGCTGTTAGATGAATTGCAGGGAGCAAGAGTATATTCCAAACTTGGTTTGAGGTCAGGTTACCATCAAATAAGGATGACGGAGAGTGAGGTTGGTAAAAAAGCTTTCAAAACTCATCACAGCCAGTATGAATTACTAGTAAAGCCATTTGGTCTTACTGATGTGCCATCACATTTCAATCATTGGTAACCGGGGTCTTTAAACCACACTTAAGGAGGTTCTTGCTTGTCTTCTTTTATGACATCCTAATCTACAGCACCAGCTGCAAAGATCAGCTCATTCATCTCAGAGGAACACTGGAAATCTTACGAGAGAATCAGTTATATGTCAAGAAGATAAGTGCCAATTTGAGTATCTTGGCCACATCATCAGTGCTCATGGAGTAGTAGCAGACCTTCACAAGGTGCAAGCCATGGGGGAGTGGCCTCAGATTCAAGACACTGAAGGAGTTGAGGGGATTCTTAGGCCTCACAGAAAACTACAGAACATTTGTGAAATGGCATGGAAGGATAGCACAGCCTGTCACTAATTTGCAGCTATGGTGGAATGACCTCAGACTCAGGCACTGAGGGAGTTGAGAGGATTCTTAGGCCTTCGTGGTAGTACAGAAGATTTATGAACGGGTATGGAAATATAGCACAGACTGTCACTAATTTGCGAAAGAAGGATAACTTCACATGGACAGAAACAGCTCCCATAGGCCTCTCACTAATTTGCTAAAAAGGATAACTTCACATGGGAAGAAACAGCCGCCATAGCCTTTGATCAGTTAAAAAGAGCCATACGTAGTTCCTACGCATTAGCATTACCAGATTTCTATAACGAGTTTGTAGTAGAGACTGATGCATCATCCAGAGGGATTGGGGCCATACTACTTACCCTTGGTTTTCTTATTAAGGCCCTCCCTGGAAGAAACTTGCAATTATCCACTTATGAGAAGGAAATGTTAGCTGTGGTCAAACCTGTGCAGAAATGGAGACCATATCTAATTGGCAGACATTTTATTATCAAAACAGATCATCAAAGCTTGAAACATTTAATGGAACAAAGGATCTCTACTCCAAGTCAGCGGAAGTGGCTGGCCAAATTGATGGGGCATGACTTCACCATCACTTATACAAAAGGAGCTGACAACACAGTCACAGATGCATATCAAGGAGATCTAAACTGGGGGGAAGGATCACTGTTCACTCTTATCACCCTAGATACTGAACTAACTCAGAGGCTTAAGCAAGAATACAACCAAGACTCTAGGATTCAGCAAATTATTCAGGAAGTGGAGAATGGTATCAGAAGAGACCCACACTACTGTTTGAAAGATGGCACTCTTACAAGCAAGGGCAAGTTGGTGGTCAGTAACAAGAGTGAAGTTAAAAAGGAGCTTCTCCAGCTCTTCCAGAGCAGCCCTATAGGGGACCATTCTGGGATTGAGAACACGTTCCACAGATTGAAGTAAACCTGATATTGGATGGGTATGAGGAGTGATTTTATGAGTTCATTAGGAATTGTGATGTCTGTCAAGAGGTTCAAAGGTGAAAATGTGGCAAATCTGGGTTTATACCAACCCCTCCCAATATCTGCTAGAAAATGGGAAGAAATTTCCATGGATTTCATTGACGACTTTCTAGATTCTATAGAAAAGGATGCCATTTTGGTTCCGGGCACAGGCTGAACAAATATGATCATTTCATCTGAAACAGCCTTATTCAGATACAGATGTAGCTCAACTGTTCTCAGATTACATTTTAAGCTTCATGGAATGCTGAGAATAATGCTTACCCACAGGACCCAGTTTCATGAGCAAGGTGTGGCAAGAACTTTTCAAGCTAAAGAAGGTTAAAATACATGCTTCTACAGCTTACCATCTGCAAACAGATGGCCAAACTGAGGTGATCAATAGGTGCTTAGAGGTGTATTGTGGTGTATGACAGGAGATAGACCTAAAGAATGGGTGAATTGGCTGCTCTTGACCGAACAGTGGTATAATACCACCCTTCACTCCTCTAGAGGCATAAGCACCTTTGAAGCTGTCTATGGGTATCCACCTCCTACACATGTGCCTTATCTAGTTCACAACTCTCCTGTAGAAGTGGTGGAACAAAGTGTGCAGCACAGGGAGCTACCATCAAACTTCTAAAACATCATTTGGCCAACACACAAAATAGGATGAAAGTACAAGCTGACAAAAAGAGAAGTCAAAAGAGTTTTGGAGTGGGAGATTGACTTTTTGTTTGGAGTAAAACCACACAGATAGAACTCAGCAATGAAAGACACAAATCATAAGCTCTCTTCAAGACGTTTTGGACCCTTTCAAGTGCTAAGAGAGGATTGGTCGATTGGAAAGGTGGCATCCAAGCTCAAGTTGCCACAAGAAGCCAAAATTCACTTGACTTTCCATGTCTCACAACTCAAAAAGAAAAATGGCTCTAAACATGTCACCGTACTTAACTTCTACAATCACTTCACACAGAAACTTATCACTTGAACCTGAATGTATTCTTGATCACAGGTTAGTGAAAAGGAACAACAAGACAGCTACAAGGGTTGTGGTTAAATGACTCAACACTTCAAAAAAAGATAACACATGGGAGCACTTCTATTAATTAAAGCTGCGGTATCCTCTTGATCCTTGCAGACAAGGATCGTCTCAACAAGGGGACTGTTGATATGAGCTAGTTGATGAACTGCAAAAATGAAAAGTGTGCTGAAGGGAGGCAGTACTGCAGGCAAGGGCAGCCCTGTGAAGAAAACAGGAATCCATTGCATTAAGGCACAAAAATAAATCAAGAGAAAATAACACCTTCATAAGTGGAATGCGCTTCTCTTAAAGGAAGAAGAAACAATGAAGAAACGCGTTGGCACCTTTGTTAATAACTTATAGCCGGTAGTTAGAGTTGGTTATGGTAAAATGAATAACTGATTAGAGTTAGCTTAATAACTGCTCAGCTTAGTTCACTCAGTACCACAGTGGCAGGTGGCATTCTGTGCCCTCCCAATGCCATCTATATATATTAGCAAGCTGAGGACGATAGAAAGAAATCCAGAATTGTTCAGAGAATATCTTCTCCATTTCTCTGTTGTCTTGTAGCAGGGTGTCTCGAAGTAGAATTGTAGTTTCTTCCTCCACTTCCAGACCTTGCAATTTTCAACTTTCCAATTCTGGTTGCAGTTGATATCTCAGATGATCTAAAGCATATAAGTTCATATCTCTTTCATAAACTTGGATATGACCACATACATAATACAAAATTTGTTTTCTTTGCCTAGGTGGGCAAAAGGAACAAATCGAACATCTATGTATGCATGGAAAGTAGGAGTTTGTCGGAAGGTGAAAGTTTTTTCTGGAGTGGTTTGCTTCGCTTTGAATGCATTTATGGTAACATCATACCACAATTTAATGAAAAAACACATCACATATGAACAACAATGAGAATTAAATAGGCTATCGCAATATGCAAATCTGACAAAGTGCAACTCATGTTAAATTTGTACTGATGCAGTAAATTGAGCAAACAAGGAAAAAGAAATTGCGTCAATTGCAGGTAAATCTCATATTTGACTCCAAGCCACTGAACATCCCAGGTGCCATGGCAACTAAATTTGATTCAAATTGAATCAATGTTACATGTAGAACAGATAATAACCTTTAACTTAAAGCCCTGCCAACATAAGCACACATATGATAATTTCATGGGAAAACCAAAACATTTATATAATTTTTTTATAACGATTCCGGATGAATAAATGCCATGCGAAAAGATTAGAGGGAAGCTACAATTACCTTCTCTTTGACACCTTCCTCTCTTTTCGAAATTTGCTGCTGTTTTTGAGACTCCCTTGGATTTGTATCCATGTCACTTACTAATTGTTGCCTCCATTCAAATTGCGATGTGATAATCAATATGAGCAATAGAAAAACAAGCAGCATTGGCCTCGACATGTTTCCTATGATCCTATCTACTTTCACAAAACCTAAAAAATTGAAAATACAGAAAAACAAGCAGGCATAAATCGCACAACCTAGACCACGCAATAATTATAAGCTAACAAATACATTCATCAACCTCAAACAATACATGCATCCATCATATAAACAAAGGGTACATAATTCATGAAATATAGTGAACACATACACTAAGTCCAGCGAAGCAAGTTGATTATAATGAAAACCCAATGTCAAATTTTCTTTTTTTTTCTGTTGTCACTCCTCCAGCGAAATAAATGTTCACTTCTCATTTCTTGCACACAATAGTTAAAAGCCAATAAAATGCATTCACATAGTTAAAAAGGTATATCACTCAAGAAATACGGAAAATACAGACACTAAAGCCAGCAAAGTAAGTTGAAGATAATGAAAACCCAATACCAAATTTCGTTTATTCTCACTCCTCAAGCAACATAAATGTTCATTTCCTATTTCTTGCTCTTCGTGTCCCATCCATTATCAACTTAAATAGGTCACAGTATTTAAAAGCAATATGAAAAGCAAGAATAGTATGCCCGACTCTCAAAATCTTTAATCAAGAAAAGGGCTTTTTAAAGAACACAAGTATCGGTCAAAATTAACCAAAATCAATGTTTGGCTTCAAAATATAATAACTCACTATTCAGTTCCAATGCCCAATACTGTTGGAGGAACCAGTTACACAAATTTCAGAATATAAAAGAAGTGAAGTAAAAGAAAGAACTTACGGATCAGAGCTCAACTTTGATATGAACAGCATCTGAATAAATGGGCCAATCAAGAATCTTGAAATTGTTGCTGGAATAATCGAAGTCCTTGTCTGGTTGCAGGTTTTGCCAAGATTGGTTCTTTTGTTCGATGGAAGGAAAAGTCCTGGCAACTTCCTTTTTCTGCAACGCGAAAACTGAATGTGAAAAGCAAGTAACTAAAATTCTTACTGAATCTGATTAGTACATATTGTTCATTTAAAAGAGATGGTTGAAGTCAGTAATGGCAGGAGATTAGGAAGAGAAAATTTGGGTGACTGACTTCAGCAGATGATTCTTCAATCTCTCTTTCTCTCTCTCATCATCATAATTCGTATATATTTCCTTAATTCTTTAATTTTTTAATTTTTCTTTTCACGTTTTCTTACTAAATTTTTTTTGAGAAATTTATTTAAAAGTATCAAAATCATTTTTCATTTTTGAGATTAGTCCCCCACTTGATTATTGTTAGACTAAACTCTTTAATTTTGTTAGAATTTTAGAGTTCATTTCATACTCACTTGATTTGACAAAATGCCCTTAAGTGTAATATCATAAACAAAAGGCAACAATAAACCCTATTAATATCAGTATCATTTCCAAAAATAGAAAGAAAAGAAAAAAACGCAAGCAGCTCCACAGCAGAAACGAGAAACAACCATCAACCCGACATCTGCATTGTCTTCTTCTCTTTTCATTTTTATCATTTTCTGGTTTAATCTTCATTATTTGAGTTTCTTTTTCTTCTCAGTTGTTTTTTAGTTTCTTGTATTTTTCCAATAATGTCAATCAGTGGTGAAGGTGGAGTGTTCAATCAATTATTGGGGAGTTACTGCTACAAAGACCAGCTCCATATAATGTCAATTAAGGATACTACGACTTTAATAAACATGTAAATTAATCTCGCAAGAAAATGGAGTGAAATCAGCACCAAGCTCTTCAGTTTGCGATACGTAGCTCCACATTAAAGATTGCATGTGACATTGACTGATGACGAAAATATTCTGAATATGGTCTTACTGTATTTGACATTAAAGA
>JACGDI010003051.1:412276-428330 GCA_014898725.1 Jacaranda copaia
GCAACGGCCTCATCAGGCTCTAGGTACATTCGTAGCTGCTCGTCTAATATGGGGCTAATGCGATCTTTATCTTCTACTCAAAATACATAGCCCAGGTACTTTAGCTGTTTGATCGCCCTGTCAAATGCATCTTTAGCATTATCTAAAGAAAGATAACGCTCACATCCTAAAATGTCGAACACAGCATAAACTGCTACATGACCTCTCTCCGCATCAATAGCAGCTTCCTGTACAATTCATCTCGGGCATCCTAAATGGTTGCGTTATACTCGACTGTCCAATCAGAATCATAGCTTTGCTGCACATCTATTCTAGCTCGATTCAATAGCTCGTCCATCTTGGTCTTTTCAATGGAAATAGTGACCAGTTGGCTATCCTTCATTACAAGCTGATTATTAAGGTCCTCGACCTTCTTTGTTAACTGCTCTATCTGGGCCTGAGCAGACTTGAGCTGAGCTTTTAAAGTCTCTAGGTCTCCCCTAGATTGCAGTTCATCGCGGTCGGCCAAAGCTAGCTCCAACCTTCTGTAGAAATGATAACCCAGTTAGCTTACCTGCAAAACAAAAATTTTGGATGAGCAAACACTGCTCGACTACCAAATAATATTCGACGAGACATGTTAATTGACCCGACCCTTATCATATTTGAGTGATAGGCCAACGCTCTGAGTACAACATCCTAGTTCAAGTCTATGAACTTCTTATGATCGGACACAAACAGTCTGGTCATCATCACTTTTAGTGGGACAGCCCCAATCGACCAGGCTAACATCATATTTTCAAGTTGAAATATCTTAGATAAGATAGATACTTTTATTTTACATAAAACTTGAAATATTTGTCTTGTACTAACATAGCTTAGTCTCCCTAAATAGTTTTAATGGAAGATGCCTAAGTCAAATAAAGATGCACTAGCAGCTTTTAATGAAACATGCCTAGAGTAAAGAAAAGTAACAACTCGTTTGGATAAATTTTTATTTTTGTTTTTACTTTTAATATTTTCAAGTTGAAAAATTAGTTATGAAATTGGAAAAAAATTGAGTTTGTATTTAAATATTTTATCTAAAAATAATGATTAACATAAGTATAGAGTTGAAAATATAGGTAATTTATATTTTTTTATATTTAAAAAGACATTTTTACGAGATAGATGCATATTTTAATTATTTTAAAATAATAGTAGATGTTTTATATCAAATCAAATTTAAATTTTACTAATGTGGTAATAAAATGATAGGATAAATTTATAAAAATAAAATAAAAAATAAAATAAATCGTATTTTCAATAAAAATGGGAAGAAGTTGCTGATTTTATGATGTGAAATAGTAAAAAAATGAAAAGTAATTTTTAAAATAGATCCCTAAAGTTATCTAGCATGATAGGCATAAACATCAAGAGAGAACACTTCTTGACTTACATGGCCTTTTTTTTTCAGGAATCCATTCAATTTTTATGTAGAACTTCAGGTTACGAAAAACTGAAAAAGAGACGAGACAACCTCTGCTTATTCCGTCTATACCACTTACGATGTCATGGATTGATGCTTAGAACATAGGAACAGATCTTCTGGGTTTCTATGTATTTGCTTGGGACATGAAAAAGCATACAAAAAGTAATAAAACGAGAGCTACTTCACAGGACAAAAGTTAGGAACGCTAATTCCATCCTGTTCAATTCTAACTAGTGACCTATTAGTTTTTTTCTCATCAAGCTCCAAGATATAAGAACGAACGATGCAAATGCTGCACCCACAAATGAAGAAATAAAAATAAAGATAAAAAGGGCTGAGTAAAGCTATACAAGAAAATCTCGGACGAACAAAAAGGAATCCAAGAAAGGGTTTCATAAGAAAACTCCTTTGAGATAAAAATCTTCCAAAGTACATTTTGTCTGCAGGACTGCTTTCAAAAGGGAGTTCGGAATACAGATAATTTTACCTTATCTTAACTATGAAATGTCCAAAAGAAAAGTATGAGCCTATTCAGTCTGAAGAAGCTCACAACCAGTAGCACAATAAAACTAAAATTCTATAGAAGTTATGAGGATGTTTCATCAATAGAATCTAGGAAGTTCCATTTGGTGGATGCAAATTCAAGCCACCAGATTTCTTTCGTTTTGCGCTCGACTTCTTCTCTTTTGGGGTCACGGGACTCCCAGAAGCCTGCTGAAGGAAGAAATAAAAGAACAATAAGTTCAGAAAAAATAAAATAAAATAAGAATTTAATGCCATGGTCATCATGAAAATAGATAAATTAACTGTTATTCAAGTGTGAAACTTCAACCAAATGAATAATTTTTACCTACCCCCGCATCAGTTTCGGAAATCGGCTTCCTTTTCAGTTTGTCTCCTGTCTCCAAAAAGTGAAGCACCTCAATCTTTGAACGAAATTTACGTTGCCCAGATGGTTCAACGTAATACTGCAAAATTCAGATGTTCAGGCATACTGTGTAAAGCAAACAGATGTGTTTATCAGCAGCAAAAAGAAAGAAAAACAATTCCTCCAGACTTCCATTCAGCCAAATAAATTCTAATTTGTTAAAACAATTCCCTCCCAAGAATCCAAAAACTTTATAAAGAATCCAAACATTCTCAAGTATGCATTGATTTTTTCAGAATAAGGAAAAGGAAATGACAAGATGGAATGCTTTTTTGCAGTTGTTTCAATAAATAGAATTTTTCTACCTAAAAGGGACATAATCCTGCCTTCATTTTCTGAAGATGATTGGAATTCAACATACTTCATTCTTAGAAGGGGTATTAGACACTTCAAACGGTATTAGACACCACAAGATAAGAACATCCAGTCCTCTGAGGAAACCATTTATCTTAAGACCAGCACGTTTACATAACATGCATGCAAACAAAACCCATATAAATTCATGAGTGAACCATTGGCAGTTGCTTCATGCAAATGCAACACATAGAAATTGACAAGTGGATACGTGGAGCAATTACATAGTGTCAGACTTTAGTTCACCTTTAAGTCTAAAAGAAGCAATATATCTATCTATCGTGATTGAGAAATTGACAAATTCCGTTATCAAGTTTTTCCAGAAGATCCAAGAAGATCAAACTTCCCAATTAATCTACCATTTCTAAGGCAAAAATCTGGCCTGCTCATTTAGCAGACAAAGGCTTTGGCTGCAGCCCCTCCATCAGAGATCTAACTTTGTTTCCTCCAAGGAATCAATCTCCATTTGGCTGTGTGCATAACGTATCCAAGGAGTTGATTTTAATATTGCAGATATTAGTGGGTTCAGCTTGTCATTTTCAAAACTCCCATCAATGGACACAGTTAGCAAATTTTCCTCTCATATTTATTAAAGCAAGACATTTCAATGGTGGGATCATCTGATAGACATTAGGTGGTAAGTGGTTAAGCAGCATATAACAGGGTAGGAGAAGGCAAAGTATGGAGGTTTATAGAAGTAGCAGCTGACTGATAACAAGGTTCCAGAGATACTCTTGTTTAAGCACCTCCCAGGGTGTACCTGCGCATGTGTGCGAGTGTGTTGTTTTGGGGGGAAGGAATTATAGGTCTAAGAGTCACAGTAACATGATGAACTTGTGCACCCTAATAAGGAAGCATGTCCACAAGGGAAATGTATATTTTTGTACAATGATTTTTTGAAAAATCTAGGGTAAACTTCTATATGAGTTTAATATTCAAATAAATCATTATATTGCGCTTTCATCGCCCATTCTGACCCTAATTCTTTTAACAAATGATATTTTATTCCTACATACCATTCTCCAATGCCATTGATATCTTGTATAAGATGGAATGAAGCACCCAGCCCAGCATATCTCATCACTTAAGACTCCGAAAATCAAGGAATATTGAATTACAAACAGAAGTTGACACAAAGTCCTACTGAATACTTGACAAAAATGCATTAAGGGATTCATAAAATTGATTCCAAGCAAGGAATGGCAAATTTGATTACGCAAAACAAAACAGGATGAAGCAGTTTATAGGATATAGAAGCATTGCCAAAAGATTTACTCTGCCCCCACAAATTGTATTACCATCAGCCCTACCAAGCAACATGTATCCACACAAGCTTGATCAGGACATGCGGAGAATTTGATAGAAGTACGAAATTCTCATTTCTTAGAGAATTACATCAGTTACCATCTAAAGGAGGTCCAAATTCAGTTGTTTCCCAAATCTCAATGAGCTTGTCCAACAAAAGGCATGAACCTAGTTATTTCCTAAATGCAAAATGTACTTATTCTAAGAAACAACATATACGTATAACTTTTGGAATCCGAGTCCAAGACCAAGAGTGGGTGGTCACTATAAAGCTTATCTCTAACACCAGGAAGTGTTAGCAGTTGAGATGGATGAAACCAAAACTTACAAAGAGTTAAATTTCCAAGCAGGCCAAGTTAACTGCTTAACTCCAAACTGTTCCAAGATTGCCAAAAGTGGCAATAATAAACGATTTACGACTCTTAAGTATTCTAAGAGCACAAATGTCCACAAAACATACGTTAACTCCTCCTTACACAAAGTCATCCAGCCCTTGCATGCTTAGATCTGCAGGCCAAAAGCAAGCTTTTAGGATTTCAATTTGTCTTAATTCTCTTTTTGTCACTTTAATCTTTGGTTGTTGGGCTCCAATCCAGAGAGGCCCATGGAGCTTTGAATGACAGGGCTACCAACTGTTAAAAATAATGATGGAATTAATCTAATTTTTGTCTCGTAGTTATTCATTTTCACTTCCAAAAAAGGTATCTACCGGTGTCTATTCCAAAATGATACTCAAAGAACAAATATCAAACGTTGAAGATGATAATTTTGGAGTATAAGAAAAATTCATACCCAGATGAATTTTAAAAAAAATCCTAAGCAAAACATTTGATTCATTTGTGTTAAAAAGCAGAAAACAACAGATGCTGTGCCAGTCCCTGCATTATAAGCAACCATAGTGGGGCATATAACAATAGAGTAAAGACACGTGGCTCCATCTGTGTTATCAATGTTCAACATCCAACACCAACAACCATCAACACATAATGATTAGTCACAAAAAGAAATTTCACGCTGAAGATTCCCCAAATAACCAACTCTAATACTCATCCATCTACCAAGTATGAATGGAGAAAAAGAATTGGTTTGTTTATGCTCGGTTCAATCAGGAAGGAAATAAGAGTTTCTCCATTGGAAATCCAGCATGCTACTCCATGCATGCGTTAATACTTTCCTTTTGACACATTGCATGATAAACTATGAATCTCCAGTTAAAGAAAAAAAAGGTAAGAAACCAAAGTGAAGATATACATTTGGACATAAGAAGCATAATTAAAATGATAACTGATATGAGCATGTGTTTGCAAGCAAGTCACCCCACAATCCACATATAGAAAACATTTAAGTACCCTCCAAAACAAGTTACTTTGATTGGTGCTTCAAGTATGATCTAACGGAACTGAATAAAGAATTAGGAGATGCATTTATCGAATCCAATATGGAAAGGACATGTATGCCTATTTTCACAAGAGATTAAGTAATTTGCAATGTTTCTTACTCAGACACCCACTTACCATTTGGACACAACTCGAAAACAAAGGAAACTACTTGAAGATTGAACCCAAATCAAAGGTCAAACTAGTAAAAGATTGACTTGCTATCTAAAAAGACCAGGTCTGAATATTCTTGGGTAAAAATAAATCTAAAAACTAGCAGTGGAACTGACCACTTGACTTCAAGACTAAATATGTGGAGTTGAGTCAAGTGGGCTTGGGTTTAAGCAAATTTAGTCTTTATCTTAGTCATAATCTCAAGTTTGGTACTACTGCTCAACTTGACGTAATTTGTTCACATGCCTGAGAATCCACTATTTTTTCACATAAATATGTCGAGCTATACACACACACACACACACACACACATACTCTTCAATTAGAGGCCAAAAGAAACACAAAATCGAGTCATGCCACAATGAACATTGCTGCATCAAATCCACAAATAAACAGAAAACACCAAACATGCAACTACAAGCATTCAAAGAGAAGATCCACGAAGAAACAGCTTAAACACACGTAAAACATCCCCAAAACAAAAGATTAAAAATTTCACAATCCCGCATACCGCCGAAACGTGATTTCTCTTCTTCTTACTCAAACAAAAACAACTAACTTGAAAGCATATAATCAATTGAAACAAATACTAGCTATCTGAGCGTGGAGAAAGAGAAAGAAACCTACTCGATCGATTAGTCCAGCGGTTGCCCCAGAGGAGCGGACTTTTAACTGAATCTTCCAGTCCTCGGGCAACCAGCTCGGCCTCTTGGCCATCTCCTCCGCGCTTCTCCTCCGCGTCGACCGAGGTGTTGCCTCCGCGGAGCTCTCTCCAGGCCGAACCATCGAAATGGGCTCAGCTGCAATAACCACGCCGGGCTCGAACTCGACATTTCCAGCTTGTTCATTCAGCTGGTAATCGGGGGACTCCGCTCCGGAGTCGTGCCGGAGGGGGTCGATGAAGGACCCTGATTCCAATAGCGGGTCGGGTTGAATCGAGTCAGCAGATGGCTCACTAGGGCTCGCTGTCGGGTGTTGAGGTACTAGGGGTTCGGACATTGCGATCGGAGAAATTGAGGGAAATGGGGACAGGGTGCTAACGTTTGAATAAGCAATGACTTAAAAATGTTTTCCCCTTCTTTCTCGCTGTAAGCTTATTCTTGTCTTGAATATTTTTATTATTATTCAATTAAATTGAACTTTTGACTATCTTGAAGATTGTAATTTGGTTATGTTTTTCTCGTGTTATCCTTTTTTCATTTTTCATTTTTTATTTTTTTTTCTCAAAATAATTCTTTTAAGAATGAATTATTTGCATTAACATATATATATATATATATATGGATTCAGGTAAGTTAGTTGTGTTTCTTTCGATTCGGACAAAGATACCAAGCAAACATTTGAAAATATGAAGTACAAAACATTGGGCGGTTAAGGTCCATCTAGGTTCCATATTTTCATTTATTAAAAACCTCATTACTATAATAATCTAAATTAAAGATGGAAGCGTAGTTGTTTTCTTTTAACTTATTTTAAGGATTGTCTTGTTTGAAAATGGATTTGGAATCTGAAATTGCTGGAAATTGGTTCGCAAAATCTACTTTTGATATAATTAATTATCCAAAATTTAAAATTGAAACTAAAAATGAAAGAAACGACTATACAAAAAGACATATGTGATTTCGTATAAAGATGTGATTTTTAAAAAAATGTGCAATTCTGAATATGGTTTGTTGAGTAAATATATTTTTAACAAATATGAACAGTTTGTATTTAATTTAATACAACATTTCAATAACTATATAAGTTTTTCATATTTAAAGTTTCATTCATACACTTAATGTATCCATATGTCCATCATGATATGAATTTATGTTAATTAAAAAGTATTTAAATGAGCTTATAAACTCATCGAAATACGTCATGAAATGTTTTGAGAAATTTATAAAGTATTTAATAAAATTTTTATAAAAGATCTTCTAAACTTTTAAAATAAGATTTTAAAGCCTTACAAGCTTTTGTAAAAAAAAGTAAGGTGTTTCTAATTTACTTTTAAAATCTTAATAAACTCTTTAATTTAAATCATATTATTTACAGAATTGTCGTTATTAACTTCTTATATTTTTCACAATTTTTTTATTTTTTAATTTAAACATTTTGAGAGCTTATTTTTAGAATATAACATAGCATCTTATAAGTTTCAATAATATTTTATAAGATATAGAAAATATAAAATATTTTAAATTTTTTAGCTATATACCATCTTAGTCGTGTTATTCAAATTGAATATTATTACAAGTACATTGTTATTATTTATATTGTTCGTAAAATTAAATTTATATTATTTATCATTGCAATTAATGTGAATATGATATTTGATAAGATAAATTTATACATGCAAAAACTTTGAACCGTGATTATTAGTATAAATTCTTGATACACTTAAACATTCAGTTAATTCATATGAATAATTCATCATTCGCCTTTAACACATTTGACCAAGAAAAGGGAGCATCAATGCGGACAAAAGAAGAAAGAGCAAGGGAGCGATTGCATGTAAGAGAGTTTCTCATTTTCTATCTTCAAGATAAAAGTTGAGATGTATTTTTTGAGAGAAATGAGAATGACAAATGAATATGATGATATAATGTGAAATTGTGATTGTTTGTGATGTGATTTCGTTCTCAAGAAACTTATTCAAGTTAATCTATTTTGCATGAATGGTCACATTAAATGTTTGTTAGGTTCCCAGTAAACTCTCTTATTCTCATTAATGACAAGTTGCGGCATGTTTCCTCTACATTAAGTACAATAGACAATCCTTTTCCAACAGATAGTGGTGCGTGTACTTTGTACGGCAAAGATACGCACTTGTCAACCTAAACTGTGGGGAAATCCATTGTAATCCTATAATATGGAATTTGACTTCACCTTTAACTAGGGACCAAAGTAATTTCAAATTCAAAACTTTTTATAAATACCTCAACTCAACATTTGCCTTAGGTACACACTTCATACACCCTAAACTCTCAACTACCTTACATACTTTCCTCCATTTTTATACTCATTTAAGTATTTAGAAGTTTTAATAGGAGGTCATCTTGACAAACCTAATACACTCCTCGTGGTTGTAGATTCAATCTACATGCTACAAACTGAGTTTTAGCCTCATCAACTAAAGAACCTACCTAACTACAACACCGCTCTCCTCCATCTTCTTTGTAGACTTTCCTCACACTAAAAAATAAAAATTGTTTCATCATTAAAAATTTAAAAAAAATTATTCAAAAATTTTTTGAAACCCATCTCATATAATTGTTTGAATCTTTTGTGGGAGAAGTAAAGCTAATGGTTATGCACCCATATCATGTTTTTCTAAAATGATGGTACATATTGTAGATATTTTATCATTGAATACGAGTAATGTTTATGTGATAGTGTGCAATTTACATCCGCGTGCAGATAATACTTGATATGGGATAGCTCAGCAGGCTTATTAAGTTCAATGTCAGTTCCACTCAGCCCAACAGGCCCGCTGACCCCAACATCAATTTTGGGGTTACCCCATTTGACAACACCTATCTGATTGAGTAAACTACAATCGATTGGGCTCGATGGGACATGTCGCTTATGCTAGCCTGTGCCCCATGGGCCAGGTCGATTAGTTAAATAGTCGACTAGCTATGCCCGATTAACTGTTGTTAACCTCTGGTCCTTTTCTTCGGTGCAAACTTAGATCCACACTGCATTTATTATTCTGACAAGCAGCATGCCTCCGCATTAATGACATGTGACAGCAAGTATAATTGTTGCCACCAACTCTGCCACCAGCCCTGTCACCATCTTTGGTAAAGAAGCGCCTACCAAAGGTACTGTTCACCCTAAAAAATAGGAGATTGTGCCGACTAGAACAATATTGAGATCTAAAATGACCATTTACCCCCTAGTAAGGACTAACACCTACTTCACCTAAGAGGGGCATCATTGACAAATCACGTCTAGAGAAAGCTATAAATACTTCATATCCAACCACGCTCTAGGTAATACCAATTATACTATAATCTCTCCATATTTTGTTTGATTATCTCATCTCAACTAGAACTGACTTGAGTGTTGGAGTGCCTTAGCCGGGGGCACCTTAGCTAGTTTGACGTGTGTTGATTATTGCAGATCTCAAACCTTAAAAAGAATACAAGTTGATTTTCTCGACCTCTCAGGTCAAAAATACCCAAATAGTACCCCTTTTACTATATACAACTTTCAACCTCATCATTTGTGGCTCTGTCTGTGGGAATCCTTGAGATTGCAACCAAAAATAAATGGTAAACACATGCAGAGCTACATCCAAAAAGGAGGAGAATAGAAGGTCCACCTCTCCACCATCGCAACGTACACATGCTCCAAGCCCCAGCACCTCTTAGAAGCAAGTGGTGACTTTAACCATGCCCCAATTAATGTAGCTGATCAGTGAGCAAATCATAACTCAAATTTTAGCCCAATTATCTGTCGCGTTAAACAGGCACACCATGGTGCCCACCCCTACTGCTAGTGCTACCCCTCAGCTGCCTCTTCCAGAGGATAGATCTTCCCAAAATAGCCGCGGTCGCCAAGAATCTAGGTGACCACCCACTCACCATGAACTTAGCCCGAGGCACCTTCAGCAGGATAGAAGGCGGTCAGAATTGTAGGAAGAGATTGCAGACTTTATAGATCACATTCGACCTAATCGAGCCCAGCAGTATGATAGGGTCAAATGCTTCAGGCGTGATTACCATGATGATGTGGGAGAATCTGCAGACCTCATCACTCAGCCCATTTAAGCCCCGCAGCATGATAGGGCTGAGTGAGCTAGGCCATGCTTTGATCAAAATGCTACCCAGACGAATCGAGAGAAATAGGAGAAAGTATCCTATCAAGTCCAACAGTTAAATAAGTGCCTCGATAAGATCTCGAGCAGAAATATTGAAAGAACACTCAATTGTCCAGGACATAATCTCGACATGAGAGGGGATCTCCATTTGTCTAGGACATAATCAATGAGCGCATTACAGTAGAGCTAAAGTCCTACTCGATCTATCGAGATATGATGGCTCATCAAACCCCAACGAGCACCTGATGCAGTTTGAACACATGATGCAGTTGCATGGGCACAATGAATACATTCATGCCAAAATATTAGTGACCACTTTCTAAGGCATAGCACTCAACTAGTTTGTGAAGCTCAAGCCATTGTTAATATATTCTTATGATCAGTTGTGCGATAAGTTTCTGCATCAGTTCACTAGTAGGAGGAAGGTAAAACTCCCTTACATACATCTCCACATCGTAAAGCAAAGCGAAAGGGAGTCCCTTTGGGATTTCTTCACTAGATCCAACACGGAGGTTCTAAGGATTGATAACCCCAGGATTGAGTTCTTGATTGACATACTTTTCTTAGGGCTCAGACACAAGGAGTGCACTAATGCTTTGATGTGGGAACTGCCCAGGTCGATGGAGGAGTTACTTGACCTGGCCGAGAGATATATGACATAGAAAGAGATGAATAAGCTTGAATTTGGATCCCCCGAAGTTGATAAAAAGAAAAAGAAAGAGATGGCCAAAAACATAAAGAGAGGGGTCGATCTCCCATCAAGCAATTCCACGACTATACACTCCTAAACATCCTAAGGAGGGAGGTCCTATATGCTATACATCATGATAACCTCCTCAAGAAACCTAGAAAGTTGATGGAGACTGAGGCAATGAAAAATCTAAGAAATATTATCACTTTCACAAGTAAAAGGGGCACAATACCGATGAATACTTCAATCTCCAAGATGAGATCGAGAGGTTAATCAGGTAGGGACATCTCAAGAAGTACATAGCCGTGGACTCCCAGGTCGAAGGGGGCAAAACCAATTGGACTCCCCATGAAAAAAGTTGGTTAGCCTTAGAAGGGAAGAAAAAAAAACTCACCTATGAGGATCACCCACCCATTCGAGGGGTCATTGATATGATTGCGGAGGTCCCACTGGGAGGGACTCGAGGTCGGCTCGAAGAAAAACCTAAAGGAGACTCAAGTTGGCCAAAGTCTCCCATATTGAGATAATGTTCTATCTTATAACGAGTGCAGAGCCCATCTCATTTACTGATGCCAACTTGGCACACCTCGAAAGTCGGACCATCGACCATAAAATAGATTGTCCAATGGTGGTCTCTGTGGAGATTGCCAACTTTGAAGTGCATAAGGTCTTGGTCGACAATGGCAGCTCAGCCAACATAATCTTTCTTTCTACCTTAAAAAGAATGAATGCGGGCCAGCTAAAATTTGAACTTATGAGCATGCCGTTGGTCAAATTTAGGGGATCGAAGATCATACCTGAGGGGTTGATCAACCTGTCAACACCATTTGGAGTGGCTCCCAAAAAAAGGACTTTGATGGTAAATTATCTTATGGTCGACGCCTCATTCACTTATAATGTCATCATTAGTCGACCATCCCTCAATGACTTATGTGTAATTGTATCCACCTATCACTTGAAGGTTAAGTTTTTGACCCCAACAAGTATGGGTGAACTTTTATGCAACATGAGTGAGGCTTGGAGATATTACAACATCTCGGTCAAGTCTAGCAAGCAAAAATCTCTACCCCAACTGAAGACCTTGGGGGACGCCCCTATAGCGAAACCCAAGGAGTCCCAAGCTAGCAAGAAGTGAAAGTTTGAGAACACCAGAGTGGAGCTCGTTGGGGACTTTAAGACCATTAAGCTCTAACAGGGAAACCCCGACAAGATGACCTGTATCTAAACTAACCTGGGCCCCCACTTGGAGTATCTTATGATCAATTTCTTGAGAGAGAATATTGATATTTTTTAGTAGAAGGCATCTGACCTTCAAGGAATCGACCCCATCATTATTGTGCACCGCCTTAATGTAGACCCCTCATACAAACCAGTCAGGCAAAAGACGAGGACATTCAATATAGAGAGGACACAAATCATCGAAAAGGAGGTTAGGAAACTCTTAGATTCTAGTTATATTGTAGAAGTTCAGTATCCCTCTTGGCTTTGTAATATTGTCCTAGTCCCAAAAAATAAGGGGTAATGACGAATGTGTAATGATTTTACGAATTTAAATGAAGCATATCATAAAAATCCTTACCCCCTACCTCGCATAGATTTATTAGTTGACTCAATTATTGGGTGTGAGTTATTATGCATGATGGATGCATTTCAAGGCTATCATCAGATTTTTGTGGCTCTCAAGAATAGAGATAAGACCTCTTTTGTGGTTCCAAATAGGTTGTATTATTTCCTGGTCATACCTTTTAGGTTGAAGAATGCCGGGGCAACTTACCAGTGGCTTGTCAATTTTATATTCAAAGAACAAATTGGTAAATCAATGAAGGTTTATGTCGATAACATGATTATCAAAACAAAAAAAGCTCGGGATCACTTGCTCGACCTTAGTCACACTTTTACGATTTTGAGAGCCTATAGTTTAAAATTAAACCCAAATAAGTGTACATTCAAAGTTCGAGGAGAAAATTTTTTGGCTACATGGTCAGTCAGAGAGGCATTAAGGCCAATTCACAAAAAATACAAGCAGTCCTCAATGTCCCCCTCCCTCAAACAATTTGAGATGTTCAGAGGTTAGTTAAAAAGATTATACCCTTGGGTAGGTTCATCGCAAGATTGGCTGACAAGAGTTTTCCCTTTTTCAAATTTCTAAAAATGCCAAGAAATTAGGTTTCTAATGGACTGCGTAGTGTGATCAGGCGCTGGTTGAACTGAAACAGTATTTAGTCTCACCCCTATGATGGCAAAACCTGAGTTGGGCTAAGTGCTTTGGATGTATTTAGCGGTCTCCACGGCATTGATCAGCTCAATACTGATCTCGACCCAGGATGATACCCATCGATCAATCTACTATTGCAGCAAGTCACTCCACGGGCCGGAGCATAATTATTTGGAGATTGAGAAGTTTGCTCTAACATTAGTAACTGTAGTTTAAAAATTGCGACCATACTTCCAATCTCATTCTATTGTCGTCCTGACGAACCAACCGTTGAAATAAGTACTGATAAAGTCGGATACATCTAGAAGATTGACTAAATGGACAATTAAATTGGGAGAGTTTGATATTACTTTCCAGTCTTGAACAGCCATCAAAGCACGAGTACTGGTTGACTTTATTGCCGAGTGAATCGACTTGCTTGAGTCGAGTCTCGAGGTTCCTCTCATTTGGACAATGCACATCAATGGATCATCGACCACATTCGGTAGAGGTGTGGGCATTGCTCTTCACTCCCCAAATGTAAAAGAATATGATTTTGCAATAAAGTTAGATTATGCAGTCACAAACAACGAGGTAGAATACAAGGCCCTTCTTGTGGGAATGAGAATAGTTCTCGAATGAGGGATTGAGCACTTAGTTGCAATGACAGACTCTCAGATAGTGGTCGAGTAGATTGGTGAAAGTTTTGAAGCCAAGGAATCGATGATGAGCCGATACTTAGCTGAAGTGAAGCAGTTGCAGCAATCATTCAAAGGGTTCACCCTTAGCCAAGTTCCTCGATCTGAGAACGAATGGGCAGATACTCTTTTGAAATTTGCCAGCTCCACCAGGGGGATGAGGGACAAGAATATCACATTTTTGGTCTCTGATAAATTATCAATTGGGTCCCCACAAGGAGAGTTTGATAACAAGCATTGGGGGAATGACAGTTTCTTGATAGACTCCGATCAAATTATATTTAAGCCAAGGCACCAACCCTGAGGACAGAAATGAGGCTCGACGCCTTTAGGGTCAGGCTTTCAAATTTGCTCTCGATGAGCATAGATAGTTATATAAGAGGTCAATCTCAGGCCCCTCTTTGAGGTGTCTTGACCTCGATTAGGCTTTAGAGGTGTTATAAGATATTTGTGCAAGTATGTGTGGTAATCAGTTTGGAGGACGACTCCTGGCCTACAAAGTGATCAAGTATGGATACTTTTAGCCAACTTTATTGAAAGACTCAGTGGATTATACACGCAAATGTGCTTCATGTCAAGTCTACTCAAATTTACCACACCAACTCGCATTGCTGATGGTCAGTGTTCAGATTTCTTAGTCTTTTGATCAGTAGGGAATTGATATTCTAGGCTTGCTGCCAAAATCAACGGGACAGTAAAAATTCATAATTGTCATAGTCAAGTATTTTACTAAATGGGTTGAGGCGAAGGTGGTTCCAAAGATAACGAATGTGGCCATCAAGAGTTTCATATGAAAAAATATTATATGTCATTTTAGCCTACCCAAAGTCTTAATTTCTGATAATAGAACTCAATTCTAGAGCAAGAGCACCAAGGGCTGGTGTGAGGCTTTAGGGATCACACAGCACTTTACTTTGGTGGGCAATCCCCAATTGAACGGCCAGACAGAGGTAACCAACAGAATGATCCTTGACCATCTTAAAGCCAGGATACAAGATACTAGTTTGAATTGGGCAGACGACCTCCCTGGCATGTTATGGGCATACAGAACCACTCCTCAAACTGCTACGGGACATACCCCTTACAGTCTAGTTTACAGATCTGAAGCAGTAATCCCCTCGAAGTTAATCCAACACATAGCTCGAGTTATCCACTTTCATCCATTGAGAAACTATTGGAGAGAAAACTCGACCTTGAGACCATTGACAAACATCGCCAAGAAGCCTATAACACCATGTAATGTTATATGTCTAAGATGGTTAAGAACTACAACAAAGGAGTCAAATTGCGCCATTTTAAGGTCAGAGATCTCGTCCTCAAAAAATTTAAACTTTCCAAGAATGTTGGTAAGCTCGACCCCAAATGGGATGGACCATACATTATTGTCAAAGTATCAAAGCATAATGCTTATAGAATAGCCAATATGCAAGGAGAAGAACTCCCCCATCCTTGGAATGCAATCAACCTCAGGAAATTTTACATTTGAGATCATGCTATATTTACCTGATTGAAGTTTTTCAGCTCAAATAAAATTTTAGCAGTCTTGATATGATTTAGAGTTATAGTCATACTCCAAGTCGACCCCGTAGTTGATAAACAAGCAGCTCGTGCTGCCACTCAAGAAACTTCATGCTGCCACAACTGAAGTCGACCACATAGTCGATAAACCAAGTTAACCCCATAGTCAGCAGATGAGTAGCCTCGTGCTGCCATTTCATGCTTCTATGCTTAGTGTCGACCCTTACAGTCGATGAAGCAATAACAAAGCTTAAGCGTCAAAATCAACCAACCCATGTCGAGTGTGTCGACCCCAGGGTTGGAAATCCCAATGTCAACTAAGTGGTCAACCAACATGTGTTAAAAATTGATAAAGCCATTGAACGGCCATGTAACAGATAAGGCTACAATAAGTCGACTCAGTCGACAATAAGTATCTTTAACAGGCATGAAAATACTCAATTATTATCTTCAACATGATGAAATGAAAGCAAAACACACTCTTTATTCATCAAGTGATCCATGGTTGTTACATCAAACAAAAAAAAGAAAAAAGAAAAGACTAGTTCTGGCTAGT
>JACGDI010003051.1:428430-443708 GCA_014898725.1 Jacaranda copaia
CCTTAGGGCGAAAAGCGTATCTCAGAAGCTTAAGTTGCTTTACAGACCTATAGAAAGCTTCTCAAGCATCATCAAGAGACGCAACTACACTCGCAAACTGAAAAGCATTACTGAGGATAAACTGTTCAACCACTTCGCACCGCATCTCTAGAAGACGACGATTGAAGGCCTCCCTGGCTTCATTGATCGCCTCGGCACAGTTTTAAGCTCAACCAGAATTGTAGCTCACTTGGCCTTTTTGATTATATTGTCCATGCGACTCCGCTCCTTGGCCGCCTGGACTAGTTGCTGATCTCTGGAGTTGAGTTGCTCTTGCAGTTCGATCACCCTTTTATTTAGTTGATCGACTTGATGTTGCGAGGAATCGAGCTGCACTTTGAGGATTTTCATGTCCTCACCTCCTCGCAACTCTTCCCTCTCTGCTAGCGCTAGCTTGGATTAGCGAAAAATGTTATAACCCAATTGTCCTACTTGAAACACAAGAATGGCGTTACTCCACAATAGCATTATGAAATGAAAATTTTGATTAAAAATTACTATCGACCTTATACTTACCATGTTGTAGTGGTAGGACAGTGCTTGGATGACCCCCGTCTGGCTGAGGTTAATCAGTTTTCACTGATCGAATACGAACAGCCCTAACAAGAGCCATTTTAGAGCGTTGCCGCTGGTCATTCCCCCTTGGATGATGGAGGTCAAATCATTCACCTCCTTGGCTTGGTCAATGGTGAACTAGGGAGTATGCAGCTGTGGGAGTTGGAATAAGGTACCGTCACCAAGCTTCCCGAACAGGTCATATCCTGTAGCCACTTTTTATTTTTCTTTGCTCGTTGCAATCTTTTTGGGGATCGAGCCCCCTTGCTTGACCATCATTCTTTTACCCCGACCCGCGGGGCTACTCAGGATGGGATCTTCCCATCGAATGGACTGAGATTTCGCCACTTGTTCGGTTTGTGCGGGCATCAGAGCTGAGGTCGACCTAGCGGAACTTGTTGCTTTCGCTGGAACTCCTTTCTTTCACGCAATTGCTGCTTGGTGATGCTTCACGTTTCTCAGAGCTTGGGCTTGGGATTCAAGTTTGCTCTGTGCCATTACTTCTTCTCGATCTACATGCACAGATAATATAAACAAACATTAGAGTCGAGTAGAAAGATAACAGTACCTACAATTACAACTGTCGACAAGAACCACTACCTAGCTAATCACCCTCAGGCAGGTTGAATTGGGCCAGTGACAAGCCAGCTGGGACCAAACACCTTTCTTCAGTCAAAATTGAGGCTTTCATATGCCTAAATCCAACTAAGTCCCTGATGAATGTGTTGGGCTAGCTAGGTGTTTGGTTCCCAGGCATCTTCATAAGCCCCATCCACCAACCTTGAGGAACGGTGAGAACCCTTGGCCCTCGAATATAGAAAAAGTGTTTTTTCCATTCTTGGCCATACGATGAGGCAGAGAATATTAAGAATTTTCTGCGGGGTCAAGCGGTCAAGTAGTAGAAACCAAACTCCTCAGTACTACCCGACTTTCATGACATATGTAAATGAAATAGATTTGAAAAGTTGGCAAATGAGGCCGGTTGATTATATAAGTGCATCAGCACGACAAAACTATACAAGGTGGCAAAACAGTTTGGCAACAGTTGCATTATGCACACTTCTAGGCCTATGAGGAGGTCGATTATCACTCGAGGTGATGCATCCTTTCTCAAACACAGTGATGCATCCTCGGGGAGGTCGATGTATTTTGCCACGAGCCCCTAGAACTAACAACTCATACTCCTTAGGAATATGGTATGTTGCCCTAATTCGTAACAAGTCGGTAAAGGTTATTTTGGATGTTATCTCTGTATAATAGTCTAGGGTGAACAATTGACCGGGGGTTGTGGGAACTTCGTGTGGGCCAGCCTCACCCTCAAAAATTGCCCTCACACCAATCAAGCTACTGGTACTACTTGAACTCGAGCTATCACTAGAAAAACTACTTGGACCGCTATCACAGGACATTCTAGATGCACTCTCACCCTCAGCCCCCCCTAATAGGCCACGTTCTCAGACCTAGTGTCCTCACTGTTGGAGCTGGTAGACATTTTGTCATAGAAGCAAAGGGAAAAAAGAAGCAAATGGCAGAGTAACTTACAGTAGATATTGGGCAGGCTCTAACAGTACAAAGTTGGAGAACTTCAAAGGTAGGGATTCGACCAGATATAGATTCAGCAAAAGTGTAAATGAAGGCATATATCCCCATTCTTTACAGGTGTTTGTACGCGGGAACCCAAGCGTCAGTTATGATTACACTCTGCCTGCGTACGCTTCATATTTTGCGAAGTAACCGATGCAATAAATGCAACAAGACCACCACAAATCCTAGTTAACAATTCCAAAACCCTGATCAAAGATTCAAAAACCTCGATCGAATATGGCTAACCTCCGTAACTGCCTCTTAACTCCCTACTCCTTTTAGTCGGCAAGCTCGATCAGGACTGCAAGTTGGGGGGACTTATTATATGGGATAGCCTAGCAGGCTCATTAAGCCCAATATCAGTTCCAATCAGCCCAACAGGCCCACTGAGCCTAACATCAGTATTGGGGCTAACCCACTTGACAACACCTATATGGTCGAGTAAAATACAATCGACCAGGCTTGACGGGACATGTCGTTTATGCTAGCCTATGCAGCCATAGGCCAGATCAATTAGTTAAATGGTCGACTAGCTATATCCAATCGACCGTTGTTAACCTCAGTCCCTTTCTCCAGCGCTGACTCAGATCCACGTTGCATTTATTATTTTGACAGGCAACATATATCTGCCTTAATAACATGTGATGGCCGGTACAGTCATTGCCACCAACTTTGCCACCAGCCTTGTCACCACCTTTAGCTGAGAAGCGCCTACCAGTGGTACCGTTCACCCTGAAAAACAGGAGATTTTGCCAACTGAAACAGTATCGAGATCTGAAATGACCATTACCCCCTGGCAAGAACTAAAACCCACTTCACCTGAGAGGGGTACCATCGACAAATCACGCCTAGAGAAGGCTATAAACACTTTATATCCAACTACGCTCCAGGTAATACTAATTATACTATAATCTCTCTATATTATGTTTGATTATCTCATCTCAACCATAATTGACTTGAGCGTCGAAGTGCTTTAACCGGGGGCAACTCGGCTAGTTTGACGTGTGTTGATTGCTGCAGATCTCAAACTCAAAAAGAATACAAGTTGATTTCCTCGACCTCCCAGGTCGAAAATACCCAAACAGTACCCCTTTTACTATATACAGCTTTCAACCTTATCAATACTGTTGTTATATAATATTATATAATCGCCTAATTGTAATTATTGCATCATGTGACATTATACATTAATAGTTTAAATGTATATGAAATTAAATACTAATAAATATTACCTTTTGCATAAATTAATTATTTAAATTTATTTATTTTTTGTTGCTTCTTATTTTATTTCTCTTCATGTTTGTATTGAATTCGACAGGATCATCTGACCAAAAGGGATATTCCTAAAAAAGAGTAAATATAGACCACTCAACTAATTTAAATTCAAGTTCAGGCGTATTGTGTTTAATTATATTAAAACTCTTACAACCCAACTAATGATTTAAGATAAAAATCATACAATAATAACCATATAAAACTAGTTATATTTTATCCATCTAACTTTAAATAACACAGAATTGCCTAAATTAAGATAATAAAAATGAACAAGTAATAAAATAATGTTTTTAGCCAAAAGACCTTTACTTATACACAGTGACACACACACTTGTACTCCAACTCATTATAGTGAGATGAGGTTTCGTTGTTAAATGATATTGTACGATTCGGCCCGTGCTCGCGTACACTGGAAATACAGACCCAAACCTTTGATTGGTTATCAGAGAGGATGCGCTTCAAATTGCGGGAGCCCAAATCTTATAGAAGTTATTTTTTTTAGCCTGACTGGCTGGCCCGTTTGTAGAAAATACTCTATAGTATATGTATACATATTTAAAAAATATATTTTTATTTTTTGTACATGGTCTAAATGTAATGAATAATACTCATACTTTTAATATAAAATATTTAATACATACATTATATAATATTTAACACCGTTAATTTATATAAAACCTAAAATATATCAAATTATTCATACAAAAATTACTTGAATATCATATAAATCAATAAATAAAAATGAAAATAATTTGGAAAAGTGTTAATTATTATTAAATACTTACTTCTAAGATGCGCCATAATTATCAAGTAGATAATTTGATTATGCCCGTAAAGTAAACGGTTGATAAATTTAAAAATAAATACAACCAAGGTATAAATGATAATATCCCACATGTCCAACATGGTGACCCACAAGATAGATTCCCCAATTACGTATATGAATTTATTACAACTGTACGTGCTGAACTTTATCCATTCATGTCTCAAAATATCTAGACCATGTCACCGACTTGGATTCCATTTTTTTCAAAAAAAATTTAATTTTTTTTGGAGAAAATAAAAGAAAAAGTAAAATAGCAATCATGAATAATGGCTCTTTGCTTGCCTTGGGAGGACTACCATTTCAATGAGCTTTTAATGATGACGTGTTAGGGTGGGTGGCATGTAAGAAAACTCACCCCAATCTTTCATTCCGTTATCATGTATTAAACAAGAATATGAGATTGTGGTGGATAGCATATAATTCTTCCAATCTCTAACATCAATCGAAAAGCAAAATTATATAATCTCTCCTTAATCTTCATCAAACTTCAATCACTACAATTAGTAATTTATGGTGTCAAACATGGCCCACTTATATTTATTAACATATCCAATTTATATATTTTAAGAAGGTATTTGATTTGACAGATTAAACAATATTGGCAAGTTAATAGAGTTTAATATCATTATTTGATATTTAATATTTAAGTTGCGGCCCGATGGAGATTAATATTTGGCCCGCAACTATTCACTATATTTCTATGTATTGAAATTTTGGGTTGGGAGATGTGATTGATAATTACATCTTTACAAACAAGGGAAAAATTCAATAAAAATTACTTTTGTAATTTTGTGAATTTTGAAAAAAAAAAAAATTCCAATCAACCCTCAGATAAACACAAAACCAATTTTAGTATTGGGGGCAATAAGGTCATTTTATTGTGTTAGTATCATGTATCAAACAAAAGGATAAGGGTTGGTAGAGATTGAGTGGAAAGGAATATAATATGTGTGCAATCTAAAATGAAAATATCATATTATCAAAACACATGTAATCTCTATATATTGTAATCATCACTACTATTTAATCTTATGAATCAAATGAGATTCAAATAAAATAAATTATGATAAAAGATAAGCATAATATATTGGAATGGCTCGTTGAGGCCATTGAAATGGATCATTGAGTCTAATAGAATTGATTTACTAAAGACTCAATCATTATAAATATAAATAATTATAGTCAAAAAGATATGCAATAATATTTAAATTAAATCGTGTGCTCTTTCAAGATAAACACATTTATGAAACTGGAATCCATAACTTCACGATTTTTGAAAAAATTTGCAAATCCAAATTTCGGCAACATCATTAATTATATGAGATTTATGTGTAGTATGTACAGGGAGGTTGAATTCTTATAATTCATAAGCTTAGGATTCAATAAATCATATGTTATTTGATTAGTTTAAAACAACTCAAAATATCATATTAGTGTGCAATACGTACATTGATCAAAATTTTTATAATTCAAGAGTTTTAATATGTATATATATGATAAAATTGCAAGTTATTTGACGTGTTAAAACAATTCAATTTTGGATATTTGCATAGCTCGTATGTCCCATAGCTAAGATTCTCTAATTCATGACTTCTATAATTCAATAATATTACTTTTTTTTTGTCATGCTCTGAACATACAATTCAATTTTTGAAAATACATGCTAGGCCAAAAAGCATTCCATCATATGACTTTTTTGTTTATAGATTGTGAATTATGATAGGATTAGACATAGACTTACCTAATATTTCCTTTAAAATCTATTACTTAGTTATATCAACAATTTCATAATTCAAAAGTGTTTTGTTTCTACTTTAGAAAAGAAAAAGAATAACTTAGGAAATAATCCAACTTTATGACCAAATGCATTGCATTGGAAGCAATGTAGTAGGCCGGACTATGATCTTTTTGTCTAGACCAGGTACATATCTTCTTTTCATAATTCCAAGTAAAACAAAACAAATTGAGACCGGCACTCAGTTGTTCCCAATACATTTCAAGAGAAAATATAAATAAAATAAATTTATTCAAACTCAAACTAATCAAAAGAATAAATGTTCAACCGCCTCAGGACAGCAGCCTCTCTCGTTTCTGTTGTTGTCTTCTTTATGCACTTGCAAGTTGCAAATTGCACGCGTTTGGTATAGAAATATAACACGCGTTCCTCGAGCAACATACGTGCATCTATAGGTCTTGTAACAACTCAGACAATATTGCATCAATAGCATTAATGTATTTGATAATAACTTATTTCCTTATTTTAATATTGTATGATAGATAAATAATCTAACACAATTTTAATATTTATTTTATTTTTAAAAGTTTTTGATACAGTTAGAACTTAGCATATATTTAAAGTTAAATTTAATTTGTGTATCAAAACATTAGGATGTTATATATTTTTCACCTTAAGTTGAAAATAAATTGTAATTTAACAAATCGAATAATCATCACAAATAAATAGTCAAAGTTGAATATCAAATTATTTAAAATATACAAACAAACATTAAATATTATACACAATAATCTATTGTTTATTCTAATCATGCACATCATGCCTAATCCAAACACACTAATCAAACGAGCTCTAACTAGTAACCATTCTATGTAATTGCAACTCTTAAGTTCAGTAGTGTCTTGTAATAATTGTACATAATGTATGCAATTTCACTCTTTTGTTTTCTTCTAATTGGAAAAAAGATGGCTAATTTAGGCATGCAAACAAGTTAAGTCCGATTAGACTCTAATTTAAATAGGCAAAATATGTTATACACATAATAAGTTGGAGTCTAACCTATTATATATATCATTTTTTTTTAAATAAAGTTATGTCTAACTTTCTCAATAAATTCAAAAGTTTTGATTTAATCTGAAAGCCTACTTAAAAACTTTTTTATATTTAGACTCCAATTAAATTTAGATATTAAATAAATCTAGACTTTTAATATACTCAAATTTGTAATAGATTTAATATACTTAGTTACTTAATATCCTTAAATATTCAAATTACAAAAACATATATAGACAATAATAAAAAATAAAGTAATACATAATTACGAAAGTTAAATTTCAAGTATAAGGTAGTTGTATATAAATAAAAGTTACATGCATATAAAGCTTAAAAATAGACCAAACTACTTTCACCATATGTTAATCAAATAATAAAAATTATTTTATATTAACTTATTAATATATAATATGAATGTAATTATTTTATATAATTATATAAAAAATGATAAACGAGTCAATCTATTGGACTAATTTATTATATTAAAAATTTTTAAATCTTAACCTGATATCTTTATTAAATAAATTAAGTCGGATAAAGTCATATTTAGGTTAAGTCATAGGTTCCATCCCAATAAAATTGCCATTCTTTCGATCATTTTCTTCCCTTCCGTCACACTTTTCGTATTCATATAACTTGACTTCTGTGCATATCCGCATTCACGACCCCGAGAATCTTCATATTTTCCCTCTGATCAAAGGTATATATGGGACCGTGAAAAAGAAAATTCCTATTTAGAATAACAGATTTATTATTCTGAGCGCATATAAGTCATACAACAAGAAAAATTAATTTGATGCGTAACTAATTTGAATTTTGACCCAATCTGATACAAGCTTAAATACATTATAAAATTTAATGAGTAGTACACGAAAGTCAATTAAATTAAGAGCATAACGAATCCAATCAAATCAATTTTTTTAAAAAATTTTAGGCTTAAGCATAAATTTTGAGCTTGCAAATTTAGATTTTATTTTTAGGTTTAAGTAGAATTTAAAAAAATATAAACCCGAAATCACCTTATTTATAATTAATTTTAGTTTAACCCAAGCTCAGCATTTTGAATACATATTAGTTGTATTGTTCTAATTATTAAAATATAATTATAATATCATCAATGTATTTCTTCTTGCAATGTAATTGTATAAAATAAGAATATAATTTTATTTATTATATTTAGATTTACTAAATTAAAAATTATCTTAAATCGTTATTATTTTCAGTATATTATAAGATTATAATGTAATACTAATTTATTGCCATCATCGCATATTTTATTCAATTTTGATTTATGAAAGGGGGCTCGAGTCAATGATAAACTCATAATTGCACATCTAATTTAAACATGTAGGCCACAAAGACACCAGCCATCCGCTTAACAAGAAATTATATTAATCAGTGCATGCCTAACAAGTTGTGGGTGATATGTTGTCGTCAGTTACGCTCTCACGCGTTTTAAAAATTAGAAGCACGAGAATGAGTGTTTTATCAAAATAATTGTGAAGGAATCAGGTGAGAGATTGACATCCCACCGGCCCCATCTCAAAGTCAGCTTAAGCCAACTTGATAAAAGCAATCCATCTTTTGAAAACGATTGGAAATTATTTATTTTTAATTGTAGTCTAAAGCCAAAGCATATATTGAGATTGGATTTATTCTATTCTATAAAATCTAAATAAACTGTCTAAAAATGGATGATGCTCAAATCTTTTGTTCGGCATAAAAATTTCAACTTTAAATTTTGCCACAATGGAATGAGATCTTAACTTGTAAAAGATTGATGAGGGCTGGCTTTCATATTTTTTTATTTCCATGAATAGACGTCAGTCATATTAAAACATGAGAAGTTATTTATCTATACTTATTCTATAGTACCAAATTGAACTAAATTCCATTAGATCTAAATAGATCTCACAAAAAGTGGTGGCATACTCAAACCCATTACTTTCATAAAAAATTCAATTCTACAGACATTATTCTGTGATAAAATTTTTTACCCTTGTAAAAGGGATAATTCAGCGAGCGAGGAAAAGAGAACCAGCTTGTATATTTCCTCGACCTTGTGGTACCAACAAGATGTATACATATATAACTCCATATCATTACTTAATACAAAATTAAAACAATGAAAGGTACTATATATATTCCATTGTATCCTAACATTAATCAATGATAAATTGATATCTATCCACAACCCACCCATCTTTAGTTAATGGGCTCCTTTCAAGCTTATATCTTCACAAATAAAAATGAATAAAAAAAAATCATACAAATAAAATAAATTTCTAACTAGGTTTTCACCTAATTTAACTGTAATAAATTTAATTAATTTTTACCAAATCTAATTTCCTCTTTCATCTCGACAGAAAAAGCATCCACAGTGCGAAGAAAATAGAAACCCCGGTGGATATGCACACCATGTCCAATCTTCTCTCTCTCCTCTGCTTTCTCTCTCTACTCTGTATCTTCATTTTCAAGAACCTTTCGTATATATTTTTCTCAATTTCGGTGTCGCTTTTCCATCTCTGCGCCTCCATGGCTTCTTCTAAAATTACCAAACTGTCCAAACCCGTCAGGGTTTTTCCCTCCATGTCCTCCGCCTGCATGCTTACTTCTCTCACTTGCAACTCTCCGCCTTCCTTCCCGCCGCAGGTGACCACCACGCCGCACTGCACCAGTTCCCCGTCTCTGCCGGTCACCACCGTGGCGTGGCGCAGCTGTATGTCCTCCGTCAGCCAGTGCCGCCGTGCCTCCACCGCCTTTAGGCTGGCGACGTTGACGGCACGTTTCTTGGACGGGTCGATCAAAATCCAGCTCACTCTCAGACGATTCTCGGCGAGTTCCATGCACGCGCCCTCCTCGCCGTCGAACTTGAACGGCGTTGGCACCGTTTCTTTGGATTCTAAAAGGTCGAGCCTGAAGGGGGAACTCAGAAACCAGCCGGAAAGCGTTTCCGTTACCAGGACTTTCGAATACACTAACTTGTCATCACAGTAAATATCCACGGCGGAGATTAATTCAGACGTATCCGGCGGCACACGCATTCGATCTGCTTTCTTAGACTGGTGGCAGCGAGCGGCGGGGAAAGAGTCGGAGTAGAATGAGCGGTGGCCGGAGGGGAATTTGGAGATGGCGTCGCGGACGATGGGGTGGGTGGTGGAGGGCCAGGTGGAGTTGCAAATGTCCCTCCACAAATGATCTTCGGTGCAGAGAGAGAGCAATTGGGCCGAAGCGCAGCTGGTGGAGGCAAGAGTCGGGCCGTCGAGTCTGTTCAAGATGTGGGATTGGATGATGTCTGGATGAACAGCGGTGATCGGGGTGCCTTGGCCCTGATCGTAGTCGGCGGCGGCGGCCGTGGTGCCGGCGATCGTTGAACACATGTTCAAATATGATACGGAGTGTCTGAGGAAATGGAGATATGAAATTGTTTGAATGAGTATTGAGTAGTGCCAAGAAATTGGAGTGGGGTTTTATAATGGGGCCTCCGGTGGTCAACACGGGCACGTTTAAGGAAAGTGGTGAAACGATAAGAACCCCACATTTGAATTTTAGACTAAGTATTAGGATATTTAGTGCCAGTTAATTCCTCTTTGTTATCACAATATTATAAGCAGTCAAATAATTGAACTTATTTCGTATTAAAATATCAAATACTTCATTTATCTTTAATTGTTGTTTTCATAATATTAAGTCAAATATATTCGGATAAAAGTAAGACTTCGAGGATGTTTGGATCAGCTTATAAACTCCTTAAAATATTTTATAAAATATTTAAAAATTTATAAATTGATAAGAAGTGTTTGGTAAATTTTTATAAAAAAAACTTATAAAATTCTAAAATAAAGTGTTATAAGTTTATTTACTCTTTTAAAAAAAGTAAGGAGACTCTAATTTATTTTGAAAACCTTAATAAACTCCTTCATTTTTAATTATTTTAATTACAAATTTACAATTATTAATATCTTATAAGTTTTAAAATCTTATTTCATTCAAACATTTCAACAACTTATTTTAAAAATAAGATTTAACATTTTATAAGCTCAAAAAATATCTTAAAAGATATTAAAATTTATAAAATATTTAAAATAAATTTAGCCAAACGGACTCTTAATTTTAATAGCTAATCTAGTTACTCTTCTGGACATACAGAAAGAAGGAATTGGAATTCTTAAATTTACATTTGGCTTTCTGGTGTATTGGAAGATTCATTTGGGTTAGTAGGAAAGCAAGGCAGATAGTAAAATTTTTTATTTAAACACACGCTTATCAAAAATTCAATAAGGTTGGGATTTTTAATCTCCTAAATTATATAAGAAGTCTATGTCACTAGCCTACATTAAAAGTACGTATGTTTAGTAATGCTGATTATATTGCTATGAAAAAATTAAAAATTAATTAATTAATTGTTTGTAATTATTTTTAAGGCGGTGAAATGTGTGTTTTAATTGACGAAATAGTTACACCACAGATTCAAAATAATAATTACAGGACAAATATAAAAGCAATGTTTCCCATTAAAAAGGAATAAGACCAACAAAGTTCTAATTTTCCTTTTTTTTTCCCTCTTTTTTAAAAAAAAGAAAAAAAAAAGGGAAAAAGCGATAAAGTGAAGAAAATTGAATGCTGTCTGTAAGAAAAGCACAGGCCCGGTCCTCGATCCCAGATTCTAAAGCAGCCAGGGTTGTCGTTGTCGTCTAGCGCACATAAAGCTGCTAAGTTTACAAAAGAAAAAAAAAAAAAACATTGTAAATTTCACTGATTTTTCCCATTTCAATACACACTCGGCCAGCTTTGGCCTTTGATCATACCATCAAAAACTAGAAACAATATAGGATCGATATATACATATATATATATAGGAAATAACAACTTACAATTTAAATTCACTTTCTTAAATGAAATAAATAAGAAAAAATATCAAAGATTTGAGAGAAAGTGATATGTATGGTCGATTTTGTACCACTAATTTATTATTGTTAGGCTTGTAATTAATTCTTTGTTATTATATGATGCATGGAAAAAGATAATAGTTATCTAAATTTTGAAGACAATTAATTAAGTTCTTATAATTATGTGAGCCTATTATAACATAAGGACTATTTTAAAATGTACGTCACACCGTATAATAATATTTATATACTTAATTCATATAAATATTTTATTCTTCATTCATTCGGACAAATTAAATCTATCGTCCGCTCTAGCTTATGAGTTCACCATTATCTATTTAATTAACATTTCATTAAGTTAATTAATGTGAAATGAAAATTTTGCTGTTTACTCTAACTACTCCTAACTCTAATCAACTCATTTGTTCATTTTCACCATAAATTTCACAAATATAGTTAATTACTTTATTGAAGCAAAGAAATTCTTCACTATTATTAAATTGCCCAAACCTACTTTAATTCTCCATAGACCGTAATAACATACTTACCATAAGGAGAGAAAAATCATTGTTGACCAATTATGCAATTTATGACGTAGGTGGGTCATGGGTCGGCAAGCAGGCCCCCCAGGGTAGTTTCGTCATTTAAAATTGGGTCCAGCACTCCAACTTGGATTTTGGCTGTTGAGTGACTTGGATACTACGTGGAAAATTACGAAGGGTCAGATTTGGTTGACCGCAGGCTACGTGTGCTTTGAAGCTCCCACTAGCAGACTAGTAGGCAGTAGCAGTTGGGTTCGCCAAATGCTTGATGGTCTAATTGGTCCTTCCCATCCATGGAGGTTGATACCGAGATATTTTAATTTTAATACTTTTTATTTAAATTCATGCACATGAATCAAAAATTTGATATGATCCAAATACATTAAACGCATAAATGTGAGGATAATATCACAGAGTGATGTTGGGTTTTAGAAGGAAAGAACTAAGAAGGGCTATTATTTTGAAAGTCATATTGTAGAATTAAGAATAATAGAAAATGAGCTCCTATCAAATTAGAAAGTCAGTCAATAAATCTACCATATGTAGGTCCCTAATTGCCCTGCTGCCTTTCTTAGGGGATGTCAAGGTTACGAGAAGACTGCCATTTGTTCCTTGAAAGTCAAGTAGCTGTAAATGGAGAGATAGTTGTTCAATGAAGAATAACTATAGCCCAACGAAGCATTCGTTACTTAACTAATTGACCATGTTATAATTTTAATATTAGCTTAATATTTATGATATTGGAATTTAAAATTTTCTTTTATTTTGTAAGAAAAAAAAATACCTATCACGATCTTATTTCCTTGATAACATATTTTGCAGCCTTAATTCTTTTGATCACTTCTTACAATTAACTTAAATCAGTCTTCTTTTACATATTTGATTCAATAATATCAATCTTATTCATAAAATATAAAATTTAAATTCAACTAATTCTTAATCTGTATATATAAATAAATATATATATGTGAAATAATGTTATACTTTCCTGACAATGAGGCCCACTACTTTTATTAATTCAATAAAAAAAAGGGTGATAATATGGAGCTGACAGGACAGTGGCACATGATTTATCCGTATCCAAAATGTATATAAAAATAATGGAAAACTGAAAACATTATTAAAAAATGACTATTTTTTTTTTTACTATTATATCGCCAAAAGGCCAGCCAGACAATTGGTGCAACAAACTTTGATCCTTCAAGGTGTATTGATGAAGTGAGGTACTTTTCTCTAAAGTTATGGGCTGTGGCTAGAGATGAGAATTGGTTGATTCAATAAATTAATAGATCGAATCAATCCATTAATTAACCAAATAAATAAATAAATAAATAATAAATTGGTAACTATTTATCATATCAAAATTTTTCATTAATCCATAAAATTAATTAAAAAATTTGATTCAGTTTGAATAACTAACGAATTATCACTTTTTATTTAAATTTTTTTCTCAACATTATTATTCAAAAAATTATAATATTGTAGCTCCATCAAAGCAATCTAATGATCCATATTGTATTTTCATACAATTTCTTGCAACGACCTTCAATATTTTTTTTAATGCAAATAATGATCCACAAAATATTTCTCAAATAAATGAGAGTTTATAAAGTGTAGTAAACTTTATATGTATATATTTGATCAAAATTATCCCGTAATCATAAAGCCAATGTAGATATAAATGCATGGAACAACAACAAACATCATAAAATCAAGTAAAATTAGTGATGATACAGAGTAGATAAACTTTTTCTATTTTGAAAAATGTGGTTAAATAAGTTTTTAATCGATTTTCTGTAAAAATTAATCGGACCGAACTAAAAACCAAAAACTTATAAAAAATTAACTATTAACCAAATTGAAAATCAATTGGACAGATCGGTTCGATGAATTCGATTTCGATTCGATCGATTGATCTATTTTTTTGGTTAATGGATAAATTTGCTTACTCCTAAACTATCGCACATCTTGAGGTGAAGATTTTATTATTTTTTATTTTTCTTAGAGATAGTTCAATATTTTTTGTTAGGTTAAAATATTTTTACCCCATGTGTTATATGGAATGGACGATTTACCTCCTATAAAAAAAGGGATGAAATGTTCCCTTATATTTTTAAAATTAGAATCATTGTCCCCTTTTCTTTATTTGAGTTGAATTTTATATTGAAAGAACGAAAATGCCCTCATATATATAATTACTTTAATTACTTTATATTCTTATGGTTTTCTTTTTTTATTTAATCTAAATTAAATAATTTTATATTTATAAAATACATAACATATATATAAATTAAATACTATTTAATATGTATAAAATAGTATATATACATATATAATTATTAAAACTAAATAATTACATATTTATAAAATATATAACATATTTATATAAATCAAATACTATATAAGATTTATAAAAAATTATATACATACATATATATAAAATCACATACATATAAAATTATTCATAACATATTTATATATATTAAAAACTGTTTATTATTTATAAAATTATATATACACACATGTATATAAAACTATATTCATATAAAAAATCATATTGATGCCAAAAAGAATAATTTTACCAAGCACCAATTGAAAGCAAAAGAAGGTAATCTTATTTTTTTGATAATCTTGTACAAGGCCTTTTATATGGCTAAACATCCTACTAACTAAGGCTGTACTAGCTCATTGAAACTCTAACTACCCACATTCAGTAGAGTTGATTGACATGGTGTCACGTGTGGCCCACGTTCCTTGCTTTTCGAGTGTGTTAGGCTGAA
>JACGDI010003051.1:449213-564520 GCA_014898725.1 Jacaranda copaia
TTTGGTGACTATCAGATGTGCCGCCGTAGCTGATGGCATGGCAGTGGTGGTTACAGGCTTTGGTTCATTTTTTGACATCATCCTTATACCTGTCTCTCCATTCTCTTTTGAATCGCTCATAATCTTATTTTTTTAATAATCTCGTACAAGGCCTTTTATATGGCTAAACACCTCACTAACTAAGGCTGTATTAGCCCATTAAAACTCTAACTACCCACACTCAGTAGAGTTGATCTACATGGTGCCACATGTGGCCCACATTTCTTGCTTTTCGGGTGTGTTAAGTTGAAGATGCAACTCGAAAATTAGCTTGAGCATCATAGAACAATTGTCTTGGCTGTTTTCTCTGATATCAGCTCGGTTGATTTAAACCCTCATCTCGGCTGCTTCCTCTGAAATTAGCTCAGTTGACTCAAACCCTCATCTCAGCTGCTTCCTCTAAGATCAGCTCGGTTGACTCAAACCCTCATCTCGGCTGCTCTTTCTGAGATCAGCTAGGCTGGACCATTTGAGGTGATCACAACCTTCATGGCTTCTTTAGCTCGGACTGGGGGTACATACGCATCACATATAAATGCATATATGTATGTTAAATTATTTATAACATATCTATATGCACATATATAAAATATATTTTTTCTTTTTTTTAATCTAAAATTAAAGAATTTTATATTTATTAAATATATAACATACTTATATAAATACATATCTGTATATAAAATTATTTATAACATACCTATTTACATATATATAAAATATTTTTTTTCTTTTGTTAATCTAAAATTAAATAATTCATATTTATAAAATATATAACACAATTATATAAATCAAATACTATGTAACATTTATAAAAAAATTATATACATGCATATATATATAATTATATATACATACACAAAATTATATATAATTATTTATATTTATAACATATTTATATTCGTACATATATACAATATATATAACTTCTACCCTCCCCCACCCTAGGACCTAGTTGCCATGGTAGCCAAGATTTTTCTTTTTTCTTTTTTTTTCTATACACGATGGCCATTAGGGACTACGACTGTTAGCCCCAATCTGGCCGATTAGATTTGATCAAATCTAGTTGGCATGCTGTCATCCCTCCTTCCCCCAACCCTCCCCCACGCAACCGACTGCCCTAAAGCCAAGCTTTTATTTATTTATTTATTTTTATACACAATAGCTATCAAGGACTGTAGATATCGCCAACCACTGGCTAGATCTGGCTAGATCAGCCAACCAAACTTGGGTGGCAAGGCTGTCATGGCAACCTCCTGTACATATGAATATATAGATATATTATAATATTATATTATATAATATTGATAAATATATTATAATATATAATAGTTGTATATATATGTATATGAATGTATAAATAATTTTTATATATTTTTTAATAAATATTAAGTACTATTCAATTTGATCAGTTCATTTAAACAAAAATATCCAATGATTGATATATTAAGGGCATAATAGTTATTTTATACATGAAAAATCACAACTACTCATATTTTTTGGTACATGCACTACACTTACGGTTTCAGAAGAGTTTTTCACCCATTTTTAAAAATATAAGACCATATTTCAACTTTTTTTTTTCACAGAGGGATAAACCACCAAAATAATTTTTCTGAGGGGGTTAAAAATGAATTTTCCCCCATAACTAAATGATAAAAATCAAATGCAACGAATATATTAGGAGATTGCTCTACGAGAGTTATAGAAGAAATGAAAATTTTTTCAATTTTATTATTATTATTATTATTATTATTTTTTCAAATTTTGTTCAATAAAAATAGCAATTTCTTTTGTTATATATATTACATAAATGCCTAATACTCCACCGTGCTATTAGCAACAAGCTTTTATTCCTGCGCAATATGACTACAGCTTCACCTTATTATTAGTGCTTGTTTGTTTTAATTGATTATATTTGATAGATGTATAATTACTTTTAATTTATTTTTTGTTTATCTTAATATAAGATCCTTGATAAATTATTGGCCATATGTTAAGTTGGAATATATATTAAGAGGAGAGAAGCTTGATACATTTTCCTTGGGTTGGATATGATTCAAAAAAATCAAATTACCTTGGATTAGTATGTAAAAAAATATTATTAAAATAAATAATAAAAGATTATAATTATGAAACCATATGTTTTGTTTTAATTTACTTTTCAATTAATCTTACCAACCAAACGTGAATTATATTGTTTTATGTTGATGGACTTAAAATATATCTAGTTGTTTATATATTATTCATAATCACATCATTTGAAGCAAACTAACCCTTAGCGCAAGTTTGGTTGGAGGGATTATATGGGATTAGTGAAAATAATCCTTCTTAATCAAATATTTGGTTTGTGGGATTATATATACACAGGCCCATGATTTATCATTGGGCCCGTATATATAAACTTAACATGCAGTATAATTTATTCCACCTCCACTCATGAGATAAATTATCTCATCCTTTTATGAGATAATTTATCATGGGATAATTTTAGAATCCAACCAAACATGTCCTTAGAGTATATCCAAACAGGATATGCTATTCTCATCTTTTATCAGGCCTCTCAATGAAATTGGAGGCCTAAGGCAAAATATAAAAACGAGGTCTTTTATACATAATAAAAAATTACACATGTCTTTTTAATAATCATTTTGTATCTTATAGAAAAAAATTGATATGTAAAATTATTAATTATATTTGTATAATTAATTTCATCTAACATTCTTTTTCAATTGATAGCATAGCTAACCCATTTTATTTTTCTTAAGACATTGATATATTTTATTAGTTTCAATTTTGAAAAACTTATTTTTGGGAAAAGAAAATTAAATTTAAGAAATAAAATCTTGATTTATAGTAAAAGAGAATAACGCTAATATTATTTAGTGATTAATATTGAAAAATAACGAATAAGATAGGATTTTGATAAATTAAAAAAATTAGAATTAAAAGAAAAGTGGAGATTTTGGAGAATAAAAAGTAATAAAATTTAAATTTAAATTTTTAATTAATTATATTTAAATATAATTATTTGAAAAAGAATATATATATAAGGCTTCTAAATTAAAGACATAATTTTTTTAGTCTTATAATATAAAACAAGAAAATGAGCCTTATATTTATTTTAGAGGCCTAAAATATATAAAAAAATACATACAAGAGGCTTTCAAATTTTAAAAACCTAAATAAGTCGTTTTTTTTAATTAAAAGTAGAGCCATTCCTGTCTTTTACAATTGAAAATTTCATTTTACTCACTTCAACATTGGCTAGTGATATAATGGCACATTAGGAAGGAGTCAAATAGTCAACTCCAATAGAAAATTTTGAATATTGTGATGAACACGAAATGAATATTTGATATGTAAAATGAACAATAGTGAAAAGGTACGAATGCTTGTCTATCGACCATCCTCTTGTAAGTTAAATTAGGCAAAAAGCACATGAATAATTAAATATAGAATAAGCATGTAGGTATCAAAATATGTTATGTCAGGCGAGACTTTAGTTTAATAGGACCAAATTTATTATGCAAATAACAAGTCAACTTATTATTTATGACAGACTTTCTTTTTTCATATAAGAATTAGTTTTTTAATAAATTCAAAAGTTTTGATTTGGCCTGAAAATCTGTGTAAAAGCCTATTTTATATTAAGGTCCTAATTAGATTTAAACATTACATAAGTCTTAACTTTTAATAGGTTCAAATTTGTAATGGTCCTTAATATATCTAGTTATTTATAGGGATGACAATAGGATAGGTTAAAACTCTAACCCAAAGTCAATTGACCCGAATGAAATGAGTTTTGGGGTGATTTAATGGAGTATGGATTTTTTCAACCCACTCCATATAAATAAATATAATAATAACAATAAGAAGAAATATATAATGCATATAGAGTATATTTTTTATACTTTCAAAAATTAATGAAATTTTTTTTGTTAGTATTACTAATATGTTTGATTTGAAATTGAAATCGGTATATTTGATATGGATAACGAAAATTTTAGATTACTAATTCAATTTGATAATTAGAATATTATAATATATTTCTAATATACTATTCTTTTAAATTTTTTTAGGGTTGATGGTATTGTTTGTTGTATGGTTAAATTACTAATTTAATTTGCTTAATGGAATATAATATATATTTTAATATACTTTTCTATTTTTTAGGTTTGGCTAGTTAATCCGCTTAACTCGCCAACTCGATGGGTTGAGCTAGGATGAGATGGAATGGGGTGGGGCTTTTTTGTGGAGGGCAATGTTTGAGAAATTGGATCGGTGATCGAATCAGTAGCCTTATTAGTTATTGGTTCAATTAGATCAATTAATTTAACTACTTGTTCAACCGGTGTAATGTTATATTATATAAATATATTAAAATATAAAAAATACAATATCTATATATATTTATATAAATATATATATAAGAAAAAAATAAAAAAATGCATAGTATTTATTAAACTTTCTACAAACTCCGCTCCACATTAATATCCATATATCAATTTACAATGTCAAATTATGAAGCAAGTCTTGCCCGAAAATATCTTTAAAGAATCTACTATAACTTACAAGAACAACAAATACCAATTCAAATTACATAAAAATTCTAAAACATAAATTAAAATCAATATTACAATAGGTAACAAAGTCACGATACACAACTATTCAATTATCTTGAAGCTTAATTATTGAATTTGGGTTGAAATTTAATGTTTGGGGAGAATTTGAATAAGAAAATGGAAGAAGAAAAAAATTAAAGAAGTTTGAACTCTGAAGAAAAAAATAAAGAAGTTCGATCTCTTTAGTTTTTAATTTTTATTTAAAAAAGATTATTAATCAGTTTAGAATAAAAATTGATTCACCAATTCAACTTACTTGCATCGGTTTGAACTACATTTTTGACTAACCGGTTTAAATTATTAAATCAGATTGGAACCTTTGCCGATTTTTGGTCAAATCGGTTGAACTAGCTGATTTGGTCCTAATTTCTTGAATATTGGGGACAGAGTGAGGTGCAGGGCAAAGTGGGACCTAGCAAGATGGGGTATAGATTGAGTAAAACCTGCCCAAAAATCTTCTATTGTCATCCATAATTATTTAATAGACTTGAAAGTTATGTAAATTACGAAAATGTATATACACCATAACCAAAAGATAAAAGTCAGACACATAGTTACAAAAGTTAAAATTAAAATATAAAATAGTTGTATATAAATAAAAGTTATATGGATATAGGGCCAAAAAGTAAACTAACCCACTTTCATCAAATATTGATTAAATATTAAAAATTATTTTATATTAACTTATTAATATATCAGATAAATATAATCATTTATTAATATATAATATAAATATAATTTTTTTATATTATATAAAAAATGATAAATGAGCAAGTTTGTTAGGTTTGTGAACTTTTAAAAAAGTCTAATCTTAACTTATTAATTTTTAAATCTTAATTTAAATTTTTTATTGAATAGACTAAACTTAATTAGATCATATGTAGGTTAGGCCATTAGATCCATGGCGATAGGCACGTGAAGTGGAAAGAATACATGGACTAGCTTCACTAAAACAAGCTATAGAATGACCTATTTGTATGAGTTAAGTCAAGAGACCTTTACCATACCATAAAAACACCTCATTAAGATGAAACGCCCAGTAATTATATATGTTAAATTGATGAAATTCCATTATTACCATAAAAAATATTTAAATATGTATTAAACAGAAATATGATAATATTATAAAATGAATATTTGGCATCATCCAAATCCTCAAGTTAAGTAAGCATCTCTGTGGATATTAAATCTAAAATAAAAGAAAGAAAGTGGGTGACGGCCATTTAAAATTTATTAAATATTCGTTCTTTCAAGTACTGCCTGTGAATTATTATTATTATTATTATTGCGTTTATTTTTTATAAATTCTAATTTCTAATTCCTTCCACACTATTAGTCATATTATAAAAACTCGCTTCATTCCTGATAGGTATCAGCCACAGTCAATGTATTAATCATAGAGGTCAATTATCTGTTATGAGTTGCGATCTGAGTGTCCAATGCCTAAAGAAATATCAAAATATTTCCCTCATTCAGAAATTGAGATTTTGTCTTATACTTAATTTTAGTATATCTTTTTAATTTCCAGAAGCACATATTTCATTAAAATGCAGTTCAATTGAAATAATTTAGTGTTGCGTCTGAGGGGTGAGCCATACAAGTGGGCGAGATTTGTTGGATCGCGTTATAAACGCGCAACTAATTCTATCGATTGTAAAAATTAATTGAATTTCCTGCTTATACGAGCGGAACTAATTAAAAAAAATGATACCTGTGCTGGGTGGTCGGCATTAGTGCATCCACCATATGGAATCTTGCAAAGAACGACGATTGAATAAGAACGGAAAAATTAATAGAAAAAATTATATGTTGTTTTGAGAAAATATAATTAAATATATTTTTATTATTTTTTTTACATCACACATTTTTTAATATATGCATACATATTATATATATGTATATTTTGTTATTATTTTAATATTAAAAAAATTGTTCAATTTCATTTGCACCCTAAAAATTCACCAAAAAAAGTATTGATTTAACTGTTATAATTAAAAAAAATGCCTCCTCAAAACATAAACAAACATACCAAAAAATGACTTTCACATTTCCAATAATTCATTCTCCCAAAACACAAAATAAATACCTAATAAAATCACACAAAAAAATATAATCAAACATTCAAATTAGGTGATAATAAAATTGAGTGTAGTCACATAATATGGACTCAATCCAGGTATTGCTTAAACTGGAGGTTGGCGTGAATCTATACCCATTTTTATTTGTTATTATTTTAAACCCAGTTATTGGATTTGACTTTCAATTTTCAACGTTTTCATTGTTGGTCATATAACTATATAGTTATACACTCCAAGAGGGTAGAGACCTCCACGAATTCAAGAATTATTAGCCTCTATAAATTGGCCCCAAGAGCGCACTTGCCATTTCTCAATTATACACACCAATTTCCATATATATATATATATATGTATATATATCTTGTGCAAATTAACCATACATATATAAAACCATGGCACTAAAGACTGTTATGGGGCTTTTCTCTTTGTTTCTATGCTGACAATCACCTCAGTTGCAGATGCCCAAAGCCGCCTAATTGGAATAATACATGTGAATGGGACTTTGTATTGCACAGCAAATGGCGGCTCAGGCGGCAATGGCAACACAACTCCAGTTTTCCCTAGTAACTCTCTTTAATAATATTTCTGCATTGCATCTCCATATGAGATTACCATCACAACATCAACACATGTAGGCCTAAACATCTATTAATGAGTGTGTTGGTTATGCATTGGAAGTGCCTCTTTTTTTTTTTTTTTGGCTGCTTTTAGTTCTCTAAAATTAAATAAAAAGAAAAAAAAAAGTTTAAAAGCGAAAAACGACATTAAGGTAACTTCTTTAGCTTCTTAATATCTTTGTGAATAGTATTGCTTTGGATATTTCTACCCTTCAAAAGCTTTATATATGCATTTTTCTATTAAAAAAAATGATGGGTATATTAGTCATTTTATTAATTAATGAATACTTCGCCCACTTTTTCTTCCAAACACTTGAACTTTATTTTTTTTTTTGGGTTTTACTACTATTTTCACACTACCAACCTTCAATGGTTTCCACTTCCACAATTTTCTTTTTTACTTTTTCACTTAAAAAGGCCAAAACTCGAACAATCCATCGTAATTTGAATTGGGAGTGATTTTTCGCTGGGTCAAGTCAATTGGATCCAGGCAGGTATTCGGATCGAGCTGCCTGCATGCTTGAGATTCGAATCAAGTCAACACACCTCTTAAATTTTTTCACATGAATTTTCACTCCCACTCAGTTGCATGTCTCGGTGATCAAAGCATATCTTTGCCCACAGATGCTACAGTGCAAGTTGCATGTGTTAGAACTATATTATATCTGTGAAATCCATCATATAAAACCCTAGACTATCATGTTAAATCATTAAAAAACAATCTATATACAGAAGCGTACCTGAATCTATGAATACTGATGAAATTCTTTTGAGTTTTGCAGCTATTGATCTTCCAAATTAATGCGTATGAAGTTTGAGGGAAGTCACTTTCTCTTTTCTAATGATGGGATATCAGAAAAAAATCATATACAAAATTTGGGGACCATAACCCTAATATAACTATATCTTTTTTCTTTATTTCTAATTTGACCTATCATAAAATTAGAAATTATAATTTAGAGTATTTACACATATAAGCCTATACTTTGTAAGATAATTTAGGCCCACCTAATAATCAGATCACTTTAATTTGGGCCAAGCCTTTTTATAATAGCAAACTGCACACAATTATTATTAATATATATATTAAAGCCCAAAATCCAACAATCTCCCACTTTGACTACATATATATACATCACCTTATAATTGTATGCCATAATATAACTTTATGAGCTCAAAAATTGTGCTACCATAATCGAAATTGTCTTTAAACAATCTCGTCCATCAATTATGTCCATCAATTATGTCAACATAGAACCAAGGTGATTTTCGCTATATATATCATAAGTAAATCCATTCCTGATCACGTATATCAATATAACCAAATGACATAGATCTAGTATGGATGTGTAGCATGGAAATTACATGTAATGTGATCTAAACATGCCTATTTCCAACTAGTCCATTTTAAACTTTTGTGAGATCAAACCATACCTGAATCAGAGTGTGAATAAATCGAAAGAGACTTTATTTCTGCAGAAAATAACCTCAAAATATCACAAACTGAAATAATTGAAAAAGTGTCCATGCAGAAAAGCATTTAGAATTACAAACTCCCACTAAAATTGAATGTCCTCAAATGACATGACACCCATACGAACAGTTTGCTCATGAAATACCTTAGGTGGTATTCCTTTAGTTAGCGGATTCGCAATTATGGAGTTTGTGCCAATATACTCTATAGACAATTGACCACTCTGAACTCTTTCTTTAACAACTAGGAACTTATTGTCACAAAATAACTTAAGTGGCCTTTTAATTGTGTCCACAATTTGCAGCCCAATAACAAAATTCCACAGCCATATTCCATGATTAGATACCTCATAACATGCTATAAACTTATTGCCATGGTGGAAGGAGCTACAAGTGTCTGCTTAGCACTTTTCCAAGAAATAGCTCCTTCAGCAAGTAGATAGATATAGCCCAACATAGATTTCATACTATCTTGGCGTCTAACAAAGTTGGAGTCCGAATACTAAATTATCTCTAAGTTATCCAACCTTCTGTATGTGAGCATGTGATGTTTTGTTCTTTGCATATACCGCATGACTCGTTTGGTTGCTTTCTAATGATCCATTTCTGGATTGCTCAAATATCTACCTAACATCCCAACAATGTATGCAATATTCAGATGTGTACAAACTTGAGCATACATTAGACTCCCTACTGCTGATGCATAAGGAATCTTTTGCATTTTCTTCTTCTCAAAAGCATTTTTGGGGCATTAATTGAGACTAAATTTGTCTCCTTTAGCTACAGGGGTACCTGGTTTACAGTCTTGCATGCCATATCTCTTGATAACCTTTTCAATATAGGCCTTTTGTGATAATCCTAGGATACCTCGAGAACGATCCCGATGTGTCTGAATTCCCAATACAAAAGTTGCATCATCAAGATCTTTCATCTCAAAATTTCTTGCTAAAAATATCTTAGTTTCGTGCAACAAGCCTATATCATTGCTGGCAAGCAATATGTCATCAAGATACAAAACCAAAAAAATATGCTTACTCCTACTGAACTTATGGTATATACAATCATCAATCAAATTCATCTCAAAATCGAATGAGACAATTACTTGGTGAAATTTGTAATACCATTGACGAGATGCTTGCTAAAGCCCATAGATAGATTTCTTTAATTTGAAAACTATTGACTTTGCATCACCTGACACATAGTTTTCTGGTTGTACCATATAAATAGTCTCATCAATGTCGCCATTGAGAAATGCAGCCTTACCGTCCATCTAATGTAGCTCAAAATCAAAATATGCAACCACAGCCATTATAATCTTGAAGGAGTTTTTTGATGAAATCGAAGAGAAAGTCTCTTTATAGTTATGCCTTCTTTCTGTGTGAAGCCCTTCGCAACAAGACATGCCTTGTATCTCTCTATATCGCCCTTCAAATCCATCTTGGATTTAAAAATCCATTTGCGACCAATGAGTATCACAACTTCAGGCAATAGGAAAAGATCCCACACGTCATTGTTCTTCATGGACTTAATCTCTTCATTCATGGCATCAATCCACTTTTGAGAGTTAGAACTTTCCATAGCTTGATGGAAGTTGATCGGATCATCTTCCATCACTCCAATGTCAACATTATGTTCTTGGAGAAATACAATATAATCATCCGAAATTGCACTTCTCCTTTCTCTAATAGATTTTCTTAATGGCGTTAGTTCTTGAGGTTGTAGAGTTTGTTCTTCTAGAATAACTTCTTGAACCTGAGTGGGAGGTTCAATGACGTTGCCTTGATCTGGAGTTGCTCCTTGAACAATGTCAGGTATTGAAAGTTGTTCCTGATCATTGTCAATAGCAATCAAAGGAATATTAACATATTCCTCTTCAAAGATAAAGTCTCTAACTTTTTCTCCCCTCATAAACTTGACATCCTCAAAGAACCGAGCATTACTTGTCTCGAAAATAGACTTAGTTGTGGGATTATAAAATTTATAACTCCTAGATCTTTCAGAGTATCTAATGAAATAACAACTGATAGTTTTGGAATCTAGTTTCCTTACATTTGGTCTATAAGGCTTTGTCTCAGCTGGACATCCCCAAATATGTAAATGCTTTAAACTAGGCTTCTTGCCTGTCCAAAGCTCATAAGGGGTCTTTTCAGTTGTCTTTCTACAAGTCCTTTGAGGTGGAGGCTAAGTAAGCACTCTCTGTCTTCTCTTGCTTCAATCTCTCATATTCCTAAACACAGTGTGAGATGAGCTCATTAAAGGACCATGAGTCTTTTTGGCAATTGTAGCTTACCTTGAACTGACTAAACTGTGCTGGAAGGGATATCAAAACTAGATCCACTAACAAGTTTTTAGACAAATCTAACTTGAGTGCCTTTAATTTTGAAGCAAGATGAGATATTTTCATAATGTACTCCCTTATGTTTCCTTTACCCGTGTACCTCATTTAGATGAGCTTTGCTAAGGTTGTACTAGTTTCAGCCTTTTCATTCTTAGCAAATCTCTTCTCAAGGTCCTCAAGAAATTTAGCAGTATCCACCTTATCGGACATAATGCCCCTAAAAGCTTCTAGAATAGCACGCTTAATGCCCATGAGACTTATGCAATTAGAGTTTTCCCACTTTTTCATCTCCCTCTTTTCATTTGAGGTACTCATATCAGTGGAATCAATAGGTTTAGCAACCTTTAATGCAAGGTCTAGGTCCATGACTTCAAGAGTAACTAAGATACTTTCTTGTCATGCCTTAAAGTTTGTGCCATTTAGCACATGAATAGAATTGATGCTAGCAGTGATATTAGCAGCAGAAGTAGAAATTGGATAGATAACAAAACAAAACCAAACACGCAAACTCACATAAGTATCAAAGTAGAAAACCAAAATAGAATAATAAACTCAAATAAAGGTAAATCCCATCTCAAGATATCAAACACTCCATTAATATTTCATCTTTGGACAAAGTATTAACTTGTAAGTGATATCTAGGTGTAGTAATCAAACACTAATAATAAAGTAATATGTCAAACAATAAATCTTCCTTTGGGCCAATTTATTGTTCACATATAAAGCCAAATAATTATCACTTGTTTATTACTACAAGTGTACATGCAATTTTGCTAAATATAAATCTTCCTTTGGGCTGACCAATATTTACATAAATTACATGCACATAACTGTTTATATTTCAAAATAAATTAATCTCCACAAGAGAGGTCACTTTGGTGACATATTGCTTCAATTAATTTATATCAAAATATAGAAACATACCAATATTTGACTTAAAATTCTCCAAAATAATTATCAAACAAACAATTATACATTCAAAACAAAAAATATATCAATACTCGTGTAAATCAATTTCGTCTTTGTTGGGCAAGCAAGACGAAAATAAAACATGACGAAAATTTACTGTTTTCAACAAATCTTAACAAAATTTTTTATGCAACAGCTTCATATCCAATTGATCAACTTGAAGCCCTTTAGAATTTTTTATTTTTTTTTAATTCACAACATGATTCGTTGCGGCGGAAGTTCATGTAATCCTGAACATGATTTACTTGATAAAAAAGAAACAAATCCAGAAGTTCTAAAGGGCATGCGTGCCAGTGGTAATAAAAAAATAAACATCGCCGCAAATTAGCTTGCTGCAGCCCAACGGAGAGATTAACATTATATTAAAAAATTCAATCAATTGTAGCCGAAAATTCAACCAATGGCAACAGTACAACATGCTAATTTCAATTCAAAAATCATGATTTATTGCGGCATTCCAAAAGATTAAACTTTATAAATTCTAATAGAGATATCCTAAAATTATACTTTTTTCAATGATTCAATATGAATGCCCCGATACCAATTATTAGAATTAAGTTAGATATGTGAAATTTATCACATAAAACCCTAAACTATCATGTTAAATTTTTAAAAATCAATCTATAAGTAGAAGCGTACCTGGATTTATGAATATCGATGAAATCCTTTTGAGTCTTGCGCCTATTGATCTTCCAAATTAATACGTGTGAAGTTTGAGAGAAGTCACTCTCTCTTTTCTAATAATGGGATATCAGAAAAGAATTATATGCATAATTCGGGGACTATAACCCTAATATAACTACATCTCTTTTCTTTATTTCTAATTTGACCCATCATAAAATTAGAAATTACAATTTAGAATATCTACACATATAAGCCTATACTTTGTAAGATAATTTAGACCCACCTAATAATCAGATTACTTTAATTTGGACCAAATCTTTTTATGATAACAAATTGCACACAATTATTATTAATATATATATGTATATATTAAAGTCCACATATATATATATATATATTAAAGTCCAAAATCTAACACCATGCTCAGCTGATGTAATAGCAAATGCAACAGTCAACACCACAACTAACTCAAATGGGGTCTATTTGGTGGTGTTGATCCCTTGTCCTAATGCGATGGTTAATTTAGAGGGTGTTTGGTTAAACTTATTTTAAATATCTTATGAGCTCCTACATCTTATAAGATGTTTTTGGAATTTATAAGATGTTAGATCTTATTTTTAAAATAAGCTATTGAAGTGTTTGAATAAAATAAGATTTTGGAGCTTAAAAGATGTTAATAATGATGATTTTATAATTAAAATAGTTAAAAATGAAGGAGCTTGTTAAAATCTTAAAAATAAGTTATGATCTCCTTATTTTTTCAAAAGAGCTTATAAGCTCCAAACATTTTATTTTAGGATCTTATAAGCTCTTTTTTAAAAAAATTTGTCAAATACTTTTTATCAACTTATAAGCTTTCAAATATTTTATAGCATGTTTTGAGGAGCTTATAAGCTCATTCAAACACCCTCTTAATCGTCTCCAACTGTCGTCTATTCGTCCTAACACCTCTCTCCAACTGCAGCCCGACGCTGCCATCAGCCGGCCAGTTTGTATCCAACTTGCAATTCGTCAAGACCATCCCTAATGGATTTTGACACCTCACCTACATAAGCACATCAAGTTTTTCACTCCAAGCTTACGCTATGTTTTTTGACATTTTACCAAAAAAAAAAAAAATTAACCCTAAAAAAATTTTCATAATGAAAGCACATTATTCAAATTTTCTCCCAAAATACTCAAATTTTATCTTCAAAAAATCCCTTCCAATTCACTTAAAAACCGTATACCCTAAAAACCACACTTACCCCCCTCATTTTCTCACTTTACCTATCACATCACTCATTCATTTATCATTATCTCATTTCACACATCCATATATATATATATATATATATGTTCATATTTATATATATATGAAAATATTAAAATTTTACTAGTTAAAAAATTCTAAAACTTATGTTTACAAATTCAATTAAACTAATTATCGAAAAAATAAATTAAATTTAATTAAATTTTATTTATGTTATTACTAAATAATTCATTTATTGAATTACATATTAAATTAATTAAATTTACTTATTAATTAAATAATATATTAGTTTTATTTAATATTTAATGTATTAATGAAATATTATAGTTGTTCATTTAATAAATAACTTAAGATGTGTTAATTTTAGATAATAAATAAATTATCCTCTTCAAAAAATATTCTCAATTAAATATTAATCTTCGCATTTATTTAAAATTATAATAAAAAATTTAATTATAGAGTGATATTTATTTAATAATATATTAATTTTAATAAATTAATATTCATATGCTTAAAGTAATTGTTGAGAGAAATAATTAAATTTATGTAAAATTATTTGATTATTACGAAGTATATATTTACTAAATAATGTATTAATTAAATAATAAATTAAAGAAGTTAAATAACTTATTAAATTAATTTATTTAAATAACTTGTTATTTATATGTTAATTATGTTTCATAGTTTATGTATAATTAAATATTACATTTATTTATTCAATAAATAATTTATGATGATGTAATTAATATAATATAATATTATTTATTTTTTTTAATTTGATGAATCTTCATTGAGTCCAATTATATATAAATTATTAAAAAATTATTTTATTTAAATAAACAACTAAGTTTTATTTATACATAAATTGTAAGTAATAAATAGTTAAATAATTATATTTTAATTAATGAATAATAATTAGTTTATAATTAATGTACAATAATAATTAAATTTTTTTATAAGTCGAAATTAACAATTATGATATAAGATGATTTTTTATAATTAAGATATAATTATAATTTCATGAATAATTAATATTTATTAAGATATATTTTATTCCAAATAATACATCGTTTACTAATGTTAAATTTATAAAAATATAAATTTCAAAATAAATAATCAATTAAATTAATTAAACTCTTATATGGTATAGCCCAACAGGCCAGGCCCAACACAACAAGTTATCGACCTCAGAAAAGGCCCCTAGGCTCACTCAACATGCACAGCCCAACGTCGCTTCTGGATCCAGTTAGGCTAGATCACTCTACCACAGTTGTCTGGTTGAGTAGGTTGTTCTCAACTGCATTCCATGAGAAGCTTCAAGCCATTTGGTTCATTCAACCATCTCTCTGGTCAACCACCCTGTTTGTTTGACCATTGTTGACCAGAGTGCTTATTCTAGTGCTGACTCATATTCTTGTCGCATTTAATGTTCTGACTAGCAACATGTCTCCACATTAATGGCGTTGCCATTCGGTACAGTCTCTACCACCAACCCTGCCACTAACTTTGATAGGGAAGCGTCTACCTAGAGTATTGTTTACTCTGAAAACTAGGAGATGATGCTACTTGGAATAATATCATGATTGAAAATGATCAATAACCCCCAAGCAAGGACAAGAGCTCTCTATACATAATAGGGGCATCTTAGATATATTACACACCAAGAGAAGACTATAAATACCTCACTCCCATCCACACTCCAGGTAATGCCATATACATTTTACGCTCCTACTCTTCTGTTCGATTATCTTATCTCGACCATAACTAACTTGAGTGTCAGAGTGCCTTCGTCGGGGGCACCTCGGCTAGTTTGACATTTATTGTTCGTTGCAAATCTCAAACTTTGAAGAATATTACAATTGGATCGTTCGATCTCTTAGGTCAAATCAGCTTAAACACCACTCGATTCACTATAAACAACTTTCAACCTTATTATTTTGGCACCGTCTGTGGGAAATCTTTGAGATTGCAATTGAAAAATAGTGAATACAAGAAAAGCCTCATACGAGAGGGAGGATAGTAGGAGATCCACATTTCCACCTTCCCTTCCGCCCCAGCAAGGTTCACGTGCTCTAGGCCTCAGTGCACCCCAGGAGCAAGTTGTAACATTGACTATGCCTCAGTTGATGCAGTGCTAACTTTTTGCTGTATTAAATAGGCACCGACCCCTACTGGCAGTCCCACTCCATAATCACCTTCGCCAAAAGAAAGGTCCCCCCGGGACAGTCATGGTCATAGGAATCTAGATGGCCACTAGCTAGACATGAGGCTAGTCCCAGATGCCCCCAGGGAGAGAGGGGGTAATTGGAGTTAAAGGAGGAAATTGCTAATTTCGTGGACCTCTATGCTCGACCTAATTGAGCCCCGTAGCACGATAAGGTCAAACACTCCAGATGTGACCAATACAAAGAGAAGGAAGAATTCACAGATCATGCGGCCCGACCTATTTGAGCCCCGCAGTGAGATATGGTTGAGCACACAAGACCACATTTTGATCGAAATGCTACCCAAGCTGATTAAGATGAGTGGAAGAAAGTCTCCCACCAAGTATAATAATTGAACAGTGCCTCAACGAGATCTCAAGAAAAACATAGATAGGGTGCCCAACCCAAAGGGCCTTTGGAGGTCTTGTCAAGAGAGAGGCTCTCCCTATCCAGGAGATCATCGACAAGTGCATCACTATCTATGCCAAAGTCCCAACCGAACTATCAAGATACAATGGCTCAACAGACCCCAATGAGCATTTGATACAGTTTGAACATATGATACAACTGCATGGGCACAACGAGTATATCCATGCTAAGATGCTGGTGATAACTTTTTAGGGCATTGCGCTCAATTAATTTGTAAAGCTGGAGCCCTCGTCGATGTACTCCTATGATCAACTTTATGATAAATTTTTGCACCAGTTTGCTAGCTGGAGAAAGGTGAAACTCCCTCACACTCACCTCCATACTGTCAAGCAGAATGAGGGAGAGTTCCTTCGTGACTTCTTCATGAGGTTCAACACGGAGGTCCTGAAAATAGATAATCCCAGGATCAAGTTCTTGATTGATGTGCTGTTCTTGGGACTCATACATAAAGAATATGCTAATACACTAGTGCGTGAGCCCCTAAGGTCGATAGAGAAACTGCTCGACCTGGTAGAGAGATATATGACCTAAAAGGAGATGAACAAGCTTAAGTTTGGATCCTCTGAGGTTGATAAAAAGAAAAAGGAAATAGACGACCAGAAACACAGAGAGAGAGGTTGATCTCCAATAAAATGTTTCCACAATACACCTTATTGAACATTTTAAGAAGAGAGGTCCTATTTTCTATTCAGCATGACAATCTCCTCAAAAAACTAAGGAATTTGATAGAGATTGAAGCGATGAAAAAATTGAAGAAGTATTGCTACTTTCATAAACAAAAGAGGCATGACACTAACGAATGCTTCAACCTCCAGGATGAAATCAAGAGGCTCATTAGATAAGTCCATCTCAAAAAGTATGTAGTTATGGATGCGTAGATCGAAGGCAAAAAAATCGATCGAACTTCTCATAAAAAAAGGTCGTTTAGCCCGAGAAGAGAGGACGAAGGTAAGAAACCCACCCACAAAGATCACCCGCCCATTCAAGGAGTGATTGATATGATCATGAGAGGTCCCAGTAGGAAGAACTCAAGATCAACTAGAAGACAGACCCAGAGGAGGCTAGAGTCGATCAAAGCCTTACCCGTCGAAACAACATTCCATCTATTGACGAGCTCATAGCCCATTTCTTTCACTGATAGCGACTTGGCCCACCTCGAGGGAAAGAATATCGACCACAAAACTGATTGTCCTATGGTATCTCTGTTGAGATTGCCAACTTTGAAGTGTGGAAGGTCCTAGTCGATAACGACAGCTTAGTTAACATCATTTTCCTCTCCATCCTCAACAGAATGAACATGAGCCAACTGAAGTTCAAACCTAGTGTACCCTTCTGGTCGGGTTTGGGGGGTCTAAAATCATTCCAGAAAGATCCATCAACCTATTAATGTCATTTAAGGAGGCGCTCCAAAAAAAGACTTTGATGGTTAACTATCTAGTGGTTGATGCCCCATTTGCTTATAATGTTATAATTGGTCAACCAACCTTAAATAATTTTTGTGCCATTGTGTCGACCTACCACATAAAGATTAAATTTCTAACCCTATCGGGCATAGGGGAATTGTTGAGTAACATTAAAGAGGCTTGGAGGTGTTATAATATTTTGATCGAGTCAAACGAGCAGAAGACTCGACCACAATTGAAGACCTTGGAGAACGCATCTGTAGTAGAACCTGAGGAGACCTAAGCCAACAAGAAGAGAAAATTAGAGGATACTCGGGTGGAGTCTGTTAGGAAATTTAAAACTATCAAGTTATAACAAGGAAACCCTGACAAGACGACTTAGATCGGGATAGATCTGGGCCGCCACCTGGAATGCCTTATGGTCAATTTCTTGAGAAGAAATATTGATGTCTTTACCTAGAAAACATTTGAACTCTAGGGAATTGACCTCAACGTGATCGTGCACCGTCTTAATGTCGACCCCTCATACAAACCCATCAGATAGAAAACGATGATATTTAATGCTGAGAAAACCCAGATCATCAAGGAGAAAGTTAGAAAACTCCTAAATATAGGTTACATTGTAGAAATTCAAGATCCGTCTTGGCTTTGTAATATTGTACTCGTTCTAAAAAATGAAGGACAATGGTGTATGTCTAATAATTTTACAAATTTGAATAAAGTATGCCCTAAAGATCCTTGCCTTCTGCCTAGAATAGATTTATTAGTAGATTCTACTACAGGTTGTGAATTGTTAAGCATGATGGATGTGTTCCAAGGTTATTACCAAATATTCATGGCCCCTGAGGATAGGGATAAAACTTATTTTGTTGTTCACAATGGGGTCTATTACTTTTTGGTCATATCTTTTGGATTGAAAAATACTAGATCAACTTGCCAAAGGCTAGTTAACTTTATGTTTAAAAATAAAATTGGCAAGTCGATGGAAGTGTATGTCGACGACATAATTGTAAAGACAGAAAAGGACCAGGACCATTTGCTAAACCTTAACCACACTTTTATAATTTTGAGAGCATTTGATCTAAAGTTGAATCTGAACAAGTGTACATTTGGGGTTCAAGGAAGTAAATTCCTGGGTTACATGGCCAATCAGCGAGGCATTGAGGCCAATCTGTAGAAGATTCAGGCCGTTCTTGACATTGTTCCCCCTCGAACAGTCAGAGTTGTACAACAGCTTATTGGAAGAATTATTACCATAGGCAGGTTCATTGCAAGATTGGTAAACAAAAGCTTACCTTTCTTCAAAATTCTCGAAAATGCTAAGAAGTTGGGTTTTCAATGGAATAAACAATGTGATTAGGCATTGGTCGAGTTGAAGCAGTACTTATCCTCCTCCTATGCTTGCAAAACCCAAACTAGGAGAGGTACTTTAGGTGTACTTGGCTATCTCTAAAGCATCAATCAACTCGATCTTAGTCTTGACCAGGGATGGAAGTTATCGACATATCTATTACTGCAGTAAGTTACTCCAAGGACCAGAGCAAAATTATTTGGAGATTGAGAAATTTGCCTTGGCACTAGTCATCACGGCTCGGAAGCTGTGTTCGTACCTCCAGTCTTATGCCATGGTAGTGCTGACAAACCAGTCGTTGAAACAAGTATTATTGAAGCTAGATACTTCTAAAAGGTTAACTAAATAGGCCATTGAATTGGAAGAATTTGACATTACCTTCCAGCTGAGGACAGCTATTAAAACATAACTTTATCACCAAATAAGTCAACCTGCCTGAAAAAGTCAGCACAGTCCCCCTCTTTTAGACTTTGCACGTCGATGGATCTTTGACCACATCTGGAGGGAGAGTAAGAGTGGCTCTCCATTCCCCAATAGCAGAGGAATACAATTTTGCAATAAAACTTAACTATGTAGTCACTAAAAATAAGGCAGAGTATGAGGTCCTCTTTGTTAGAATGAGGATAGCACTCAATCAGGGGATCGAGCACTTGGTGGCAATCACAAACTTACAGCTAGTAGCAAAATAGGTCGAGGGAAACTTTGAGGTAAAAGATTCAACGATGAGCTAGTACCTAGCCGAGGTTAGAAAATTACAACAATCGTTTAAAAAGTTTTCCCTTAGTCAGGTACCTCAATCTGAGAATGAGCGTGCGAATACCCTGTCTAAATTTACTAGCTTGACAAGAGGCACAAGAGACAGAACAATTACATTTTTGATTGCCAATAGGTCATCGATCGGCCCACCCGACGAAAACCTGATAGGGAGCATTAAGGAGACAGTCTCTTTATGGAAGGATCTAATCAAACTTTACTTAAGTCATAACATAGTCCCTAAAGACAAAAATGAGGCTCGACGCCTTTGAGGATAAGCTGCCAAGTTTGCACTTGATGAGCATGGCCAATTGTATAAGAGGTCAATCTCTGGACCACTCCTGAGGCACTTGTATCTTGACCAAGCTCATGAAGTATTGCAGGATATCCACGCAGGCGTGTGTGGGAATCATTCCTGGGGAAGGTCCCTTGCACATAAAATAATAAGATATGGATACTTTTGACCAACTTTATTGAAAGACTCTATAAATTTTGCTCAAAGATGTTCAACTTGCCAAGTTCATTCGAACCTACTGCATCAGCCTGTTGCGTCTATGGTGAATGTTCAAATCTCTTGGTTGTTTGACCAGTTAGGGGTCGATATTTTGGGCTCACTGCTGAAGTTAATAGGTTAATGTAAATTCATAATCGTGACGGTTGAATATTTTACCAAGTAGGTCGAGGCCGAGGTTATTCCGAAGATAACAGACGTAGCCATCAAAGTTTCATCTAGAAAAACATCATCTGTCATTTTAGCCTACCTAAGATCTTTATTTCAAATAATGGGCCTCAATTCTAGAGTAGAAGTACCAGAAGTTGGTGCAAAGCCTTGGGAACCGCCCAACATTTTACTTCAGTGGGCTATCCTCAATCAAACAACCAGATAGAGGTGACAAACAAAATGATCCTTGACCATTTAAAATCCAGGATACAGGACACTGGCTCGAGCTGGGCAGATGATCTCTCAGGAGTGTTGTAGGTATATAGAACAACTCCCCGAATAGCTACTGGTCACAGCCTTTACAGTCTGGTCTATGGGTTTAAGGCAGTCATCCCTTTAGAACTAATACAACATACAACTCAAGTCATTCACTTCTACTTGCTTAGAAACACATCAAAAAGAAATCTCAACCTCGAGACTATCGATAAGCGAAGGTAGGAAGCTTATAATATGATGCAGCACTGCAAGTCAAAGATGGCGGAGATTTATAACAAAGGGGTCAAGCTGTACCACTTTAAGGTTGGAAACCTTGTTCTCAAAAAGGTGGAAGTCTCTAAGAATGTTGGTAAACTCAATCCAAAATGGGAGGACCTTATACCATTGTAAAAATATCAAAGCACAACGCTTATAGACTTGCCAATACGGATGGGGATGAGCTCCCTCGCCTGTGGAATGCCATCAACTTGAGAAAATTCTACATTTGAAAGTGTATTGTAATCACTCTCGTATCCTGAGATTATTTAAGTTTCAATAACATTGCTACCATTTGCTTGTATTGTCATATTATCATCTATCTTGCACCATTGCAAGTATAGAGTTAATCTCGTAGTCAATGAATAAGTAGCTACATGCTGCCACTTAAGTACCGAGTCAACCCTATCATCGATGAATAAGCAGCTTCATGCTGCCACTCAAGTATCAAGTTAACCCCATAGTTGACAAATAAGCAGCCTTATGCTGCCACCTATGGTATAAGTCAACCTTGTAGTCGATGAATGAGTAGCTCTACACTGCTACTAAAGTTCTAAGCCAATCCTATAGTCGACAAACAAGCAACCTCTCATTGCCACTTGAGTATTCAGTAGACTGAGTAGTCAACCTAAAAGCAGTTCCACACTACCATGCAAAAGTCTCACATCGACCCCATAGTCGACAAAGAAGCAACCGCTTGTTGCCCATCCAAATTTTAAGTCAATTGAAAATCAAAGTTTTAAATCGACCATACAGTCGACCCCAAACATCTACATGTTATAAACTTAAAAGCTTTTTAGCCTAAACTATATAATCGACCCAGTAGTTAATTAATAGGTCAACCATAAAATAATGAAAATTGATTGTGAAGACGAACGCACTTTGGCAAGACCATGCGTATCTCTTAACATTAATCAAAAATTGGTGACAAAGTTGTTGAAAGTTGCATTAAATTTTATGGATAACCAACATGGTTGTCAACTATTTATTTATGCAATCGCGACAGTAAAGTTGCATTCGATAAGAAACACGTGAAATCTAAGTCATTCAACAACAAAGATGTAAAAAAGATCTTTCATTGAATAGGAGATTCATTACAATCAAATTTCTATTACAAAAAAATAAAATAAAATAAAGAAACAACATCAAAAGTAGCACAGAAATAGGGCATCAACTCTAGCTCGACCCTGTCTGGTCACCCTTCGGCTAATCTTGATCAGGCTTTAGCATGGCAGACACAAGTGGTTGAATGGCTTGCAGTAGTCAAGAATGCCCTATGACATCGCTCATGAATTTTGTTGAACGCAGCATGTACTGTGTGACGTTAACTTGTTCCTCCCTCAATTGAACGACGAGGTCCTTAGTGAAAGTAAATTTGTTTGCCAACTCGTTTAGCCTGGCCTCGACCTCAGCCTGTTTCTTTTGGGCTTTAGTCATTAGCTCAACGAGAGCAATTATCACGGTGTCCTTCTCCCCAGCCTTATCGACCCTACCTTCCTCAGATTTAAGGTAAGGTTATAGCTTATCATAAAGAGCAAGGCTTATTTGGTCTTGTCCTCTAGTTGAAAAGTATAGTCCAGGCACTCAAGTTGCTTGACTACCTTATGGAATGCATCACGAGCATCATTAATTGATGTAATTCGGCTCACGTCCTAGAAAGCTGAGCTCAATATGAATTGTTCCACCACCTCCCGCCATATTATGGGGAGCTATCGAGTGAAGACCTTCTAAGCCTTTTCGAGCCCATCTACATGACAAGCCACTTGACCTGAGGAGTAGCTCACCTGTAAGTCCAAATGAGCCTTTCTCAATACGGAGTCCATTCGAATCCTCTTCTCAACTACTTGCACCAATTGTTGATCTTTAGAATTTAGTTGCTCTTTGAGGTCAGCTACCTCCTTCGTTAGTTGGTCGACTTGGAGCTGAGAAGATTTGAGCTGACCTTGAGGGTTTCTACATCTCCTTTCTTTTGTAGCTCATCTCGATTAGCCAAGGCCAGCTTCGCTTGGTGGTAAAAGTTATACCCTAGCTAGCCCACTAAAAACACAGAGCATCAGCAAAAAAGTGCAACTTTTTGAAATAAGAATTCGACGAGAAACAGTTGACCTCACACATACTAGATTGCAGTGATAGGCTAGAGCTCTGAGTGCTCCAACTTGACTTAGTTGTATGAGTCTCTACTGGTCCTTGGTGAAGAGCCTAGTAACTATCTACTTGAAGGTGTTGGGGCCCACTATCCCCGATTGTATAATGGAGATCAAATCAGTTACCTCCATGGTAGGGTCAGGCCTAAAGCAGGGCGATTCCAGTTGGGGTAGTTGAAATAATACCCCATCGCCACACTTGCCAAATAAGTCATAGCCTGTCACTGTCTTCTACTTCCCTATATCGCTCACTGTCCTCTTGGGTGTTGGACCTTCCTACTCGGTTATCTGTCTTTTACCCCGATCTACGGGACTGCCTTGAATGTGCTCCTCTGGTTGAGAGGGTTGGGGCTAAGGTACTTTTGCAATCTGGGGCATGGCGGGGGAGGTGGTCGATCAGGTCGAGGGTGCAGGCTTTGTCGTCGTGGCCTCTCATCGAGCAATAGCTAGACGACGTTCCTTATTTCTTTGGGCTCTTGCTGCAGTTTCTGCTTGACTGCGTGCCATCACTTTTTCTCGATCTGCCTACAAAGTACAACAAAAAGTCCATTAGAATTGAGCAAAAAGAACAAAGTTATAGTTACATAATCAATGAAGACCACTACCTAGCTGATTACTGCGAGCATGTTGAGCTCAGCCAGCAATAGGCTGGCTAACACCAAATACCTCTCCTCGATCAAAATTGAGGCCTCAATTTGCCCAAAGTCAACCAGGTCCCTAATAAAGGTGTTAGGCCAACTATGTGTTTACTTTCCTAGCATTTCCACATGCCTCCTCTACCTCCCCCTTAGAATATTAAAGTCTCTAGGCCCTTAAATATAAAAAAGTGCTTTTTCCACTCCTGATCATACAAGGAGGAAAGAGGTACTAGGAACTTTTGGCACAAGGGCGCTGTCAGATAATAAAAGCCAGACTCTTCGGTACTATCAAACTTTCGGGACATTGGTAAATGAAACAAGTTTGAAAAGTTGGCAAATGAGGCTGGCTAGTCGAACATGTGCATTAGCACAATAAAGCTATAAATGGTGGTGAAACAGTTGGGTTATGCAGACCTCAAGGCCCACCAGGAGGTCGACTATAGCTTGCACTAAAAGAAATCTAAGGCCGCATCTTAACCTCTCCTCGAATACCGTTATGCATCCCCTATGAGGTCGATGCGTCCTACCTAAGCCCCAGGCACCAAAAGCTCATACTCATTCGAAATGTGGAACATCTCCCTAATTCGCACTAGGTTAGCTGGGGATAGTTTAGGGACTATTTTACTATAATGGTCAAGTGTAAATAATGTACCCTACGTTGAAGAGGCTTCACTGGAGCCAACCTTACCCCTAGAGGTAGCCCTCTTCGTGCTCGAGGTGGAGCTATCGCTTGATGAACTATCAGAACTACTCTCACGTGTGCTTTAAAACACACTTTCAACCCCAATTTCCCCTTGGAATGGTACAGCCCCGACCTAGTATTCTAACTATCTGAAGTACTAGACATTTTTGCAAAGAAAAATGAAGAAAAGAACAAACAGGTAGAAGAACTTACAGCAGATATGTTGAAAACTCTAGGTGCAAAAGGATTTAGGGAGCTTGAAAGCAAGAACTCGATCAAAATAGATTTTAGCAAAAGTGTAAAATGGGTGTTTCTACCCCTCATATTTATACTCATTTGGACGTGGGAACCTAAGTGACAGTAATAATTACGTTGTTGCCCCTTGGTACTTCGTATTCTATAATGTAACCGATGCATTAAATGTGCAAAAACCATCAGAAACCTTCATTGAATATTCAAAAACCCTGGTCAAGTATTCAAAAACCATAGTCGAGAGGTCAGAACCTTGGTCAAATAAGCATAACCATCGTAAACGCTATGACCGTCATTTAGTTATCTACTCCCTACTTCTGCTCATCGACAAGCTCGATCAGGACCGCGAGTGGAGGGGACTCATGATATGGATAGCCCAACAGGCCCAAACTAACAAGTTATTAACTTAAGAAAAAGCACCCAAGCCTACTCAACATACACAGCCCAACGTCACTTCTGGACCTAGTTGCACCAGATCACTTGGCCACAATCATTTGGTCGAGCGGGTTGTTCTCGATTGCATTCCACGGGAAACTTCAAGCCACTTGGTCCGTTCAATTATCTCTCTGGTTGACTGCCCTATCTATTCGACCATTGTCGACCAGAGTGCTCACTCCAGCATTAACTCATATTTTTGTCGTATTTAATGTTATGACAAGCAGCATGCCTCCGCATTAATGGCGCATGCCACCCAGTACAATCTCTATCACCAACTCTGCCACCAATTTTGGCAGGAAAGTGCCTACCCAGAGTATTGTTCACCCTAAAAATCAGGAGATATGTCACCTGAAATAGTATCAGGATTGAAAATGATCAATAACTCCCAAGTAAGGACAAGAGCCTTCTACACTTGGTAGAGGTATTTTAGATATGTTACACACCAGGAGAAGGCTATAAATATCTCATTGCTAGCCATACTCTAGTTAATACCATTTAAACTTTACGCTCTTACTCTTTTGTTTGATTACCTTATCTTGACAAGAATTAACTTGAGCGTCGAAGTGCCTTCGCCGAGGGCACCTTGGCTAGTTTGACATTTGCTGTTCATTGTAGATCTTAGGCCTCAAAAAATATTGTAATTGGATCATTCGACCTCTCTGGTCGAATCAGCCCAAATACCACCTGATTCACTATAAACGACTTTCAACATCATCAAACTCATATTTCAATCATTACAAATATGTACATAGACATATACGTCATCCAACTATAAATATACATACATATGATACATAAAAAAATTATTTTCATCCTACAAACTCAACAAAAAAGCAACTGATTTGATATTTACAGCAAAATTTGTCTCTCTCCAAAACATAAAAAAACAAACAACTCATTCTTAAATCATTTTTCATATTTTCCCAAAACAAAAAATAAATAAAAATTAACATATTCTCCAAATTTTCTCCTAAAAATTCATTCCCCCAAATTTTTTCTATAAAATGACCAAAACAGAAAAGAAAATAGCCTTAGCTTCTATAACAAAGAACCCTCAAAGTCTCGGTGGTACTAGTTCGTCCCTTTAGCTACAAACTATGGAAATTGTTTGAATTGGTTTAGTTTGTATTGTCAATTTCTTTTTGTTGTGTATGGTTTTTTGTGTTAAAATGCAACGCTATTTAATTAGTGCCGTAGAAATATTGGAAATTTTTGGAGGAAATAATATTTAATATAATAATTTCAAATATTTTAATGCAATAATATTAACAATACTGTTGTTTTATTGGACCATGGTCTTACTATTTTCTTTATATTGCATTTGTTAATTTATATTATGATAAAAAATTATCTGTAGATATGATACGAAGCTCATTACTTTAGAAAAATGAAAAAATATTATTACGCCAGTTGATTACGTTGAAATGGGAATTTATTGTCATATTTGATGCGTGCCTGATTACCTTGAACAGGTAGGATAAATTATGATCTAATTCGTTAACAAATTTAATTATTTTTAAATGAGTGGATATTTTATATTCGAAATTTATTGTTTGATTTTTCTATTTCTTAAATAAAATAAAATCCGTAAAAATAAAGTTTTAAAATACATCCAATTCAACCTTCTCTGCTTTCTATTCTCCAACGGGAGTAAAGTGGAATGCACAATCTAAATTCCACATATACAAAAATCAATCAATTCCATAGTTTGTATAGCAGTTAATATTGGCAGAGTTCTAACATTACTTGATCATAACCACAAATTTCCATCCACACAGACACAAAAAAAGTGGAAGTTTAATATTTGTGAATGGAGATGATCAATGTATAATATAGATTACCAGGCGATGATTCTGCATGCAGAAACTAACATCTCATGGACAAAATTATATATCATCCCAAGCCGATGGCCCCCCCAGTCCAATCTCATCAACCTTTGACAACTCAAGAGCAGAAGGATCAACAAGACGATGATTCTTCTTCTTTTTCTTTGAAAGAGTTACCAACCCACTGACTGCATTAACATCTTGATCAGTTTTGTGATCCAACTTCTTGTCGACAGCCTCTAAGGGAACTTCAGGAGCAACACTACTCCCAAAAAGATCTGTAAAAGGATTTTCTGCACTGTCAATGATCTTCACCTTATCTCCTTTGATTTTTTTCCATGATTTCTTATCAGCTGCTTTGCCTGTTGCAATACTATCCAACTTGACATCGGTTTCCTTAGCAAGTTGAATTGCTGTTTTCCGTTTCTTGTGCTTCGACTTCTTTGATTCCTCCTCAGGATTCACATTCAGAGTTCCAGCTTTATGGTCGATTATGTTGTCATTCTCTTGCAACTTCAACTTTTTCTTCTTTCTCCACTCTGCAGAATCTATGCCTTTTTGATCGGTTAGTTCTTTCCTCTTAGTTCTAGAGCCCGGATCTCCAGCACTGCTAAGATGATTATCCATGCTTTCACTCAGAGGATGAGCTTTACTTGGGTTCTTGTTTCTCATTGAGTGATCTATTTTAGTCTCACTTTGAAGCGTTGACTTATTACCTGCCTCGACAGAGAAGTCATCAACTTTTTCACGCACTTCTTTTTCAACAATTTTGTCAATTGGTCTAGCATTAAAGATGTGCAAATTCGGCAACAGTTTTTTCACCTGGTGAAGAGTTTTTTAGATTGCCAATTTCAGCAGTCTGATACTAGCCTCGTATACAAAGAAACTGTATTGTAGCACAAGAAAATCACCTTCTTCAGTAAATTTTCCTTTTCAGCAATAGGGTTTCCTTGTAGATTCAAATTTCTCAAATTAACCAATGCAGAGAGCACCTGGCATGCAGTTATGAAACCAAGATTAGTGAAGACTGGAGCACATCATACAGAAACAGGGGCCAAATATGATTATGGATATAAATCTGTCACCTTCAAATTGGACCAGTTGGTTATCAAGTTGTTTCCCACGTCTAGATTCTGAAGTTTCCTGAGCTGTCCAAACTCACTAGGAACGGACTGAAAGATGGGACCAAGAATTAGCAGCAAAAACAACAGCAAGCACAACGTAATACTTTATACAAGACCAAAAGAAGGCCAAAAGGCCGAGAAAGACATTCTAGAAAGTCAATAATGAATAATCAGAAGACTTCATAAATAACTACAGTATAATACCATGATCTCATTGTGAGCAAGGCGAAGCTCTTTTAACTCTAGGCAGGACTTCAGGGATGAATCAACCGTTTGCAGTCGACAGTTAGAAAGAGAAAGCTGTAACAAATAATGGCAATAAGATCCCTTATATCATTCTAACTATAAGCTGATTCACAAGACAACGAATTAATCAAGAGCATACTTTGGTGATTGATTTCAATTTGACCAAAGATTCACCAAGTGAACTGATTGGATTCCTGGAAAGGACTGCATGCATATGTATGATTCAGTCAGGAAAAATGTATTTGAACTCAGATGCCTTGCACTGATATAGACTATAACTAGTAAACTCAAAAAAATATGTATGAAATAAAACTAAATGGCCTTTGTGACACTTGTTTTATTATCAGGAAATAATATATTTAAAATCTCCAAGCAAAAATTTTTCTTAGTCCAACGGCATTCACAAGTTCACACACGAGAAGAAAACATCCTATACATGCAGGAGACAAATAAGCAAGATGAAAAGAAAACTGCAGCAAGAGGATAGAAACTTAATAGGCTTTACAGCATTAAAGATCTCATAGGCTCAAAATGCAAACTTGAACTCCAGAAACAGGAACTCTATGGAAGCACTTTTATCCGAAGTTTCATACAGGAGCCAATCTTGGTAAGATGCAGAAACATCTTTAGATATTTGGAGAACAGTTCAAAACATGAAAGGCTCCAAAGTATTATCAAGCCTGCAGAAAATCCTACTTAAGAAATAATCTTTAATAGCTTTAAGGTGCATGGAGTAAAGACCATGCACTATTTCATAACTAAGGGGAATTTTTCAATGCTTGTACAAACACAAATAACAAACATATAAAGGTCCAGTTTGAACCTTAGAATTTTCTCATGTAGAAAGGTTACAGGAAGCCAAGTAGCACACAGCTTTCAGGCATTCCCCAATCTGTAGTCACGCATATGAGAGAACTACACGAATGTTTGAATCAGGCTACTTGTTCTTTTCAAGCAAAAATCTTATGCCTTTGAAATATCATTGTTGATTCAGCTATCTTAATAAAATCAACAATAAATAAAAGGGGCTCAGAGCTTGATCTGAAAGTTATATTCAAGGATAAGATAATGTAGCATACACATGACATTAATAACCAGTTCGTTTCGTGTTTTTCTCTGTTCTCATAACATAAACAAAGACCAAAACCACAACTGGCAAACTCGTTTCTGTTTCTTTTTTTTTCCAAGAGGTTTTGAATTTTGCTGGAAAGAACTCAAACTATAATAAATGTGTTCTGTAAAGTTCTAAAAGCATTCAAGAGCAAGGAAGCTGCAGTTATTTTAAATGAGTTTTAGGCATCGTGTCCTCTCAGCATATTTCTTGCCAAAGAAGATCATTTAATAAGCTTTCTTTCTGCACACAACTACTGTATTTTCACTCATGCAGCGACCTTCCAGCCTTCTCCTTCCTCTCTTTCCTCTTCCCCAACATCTCCCTTGGTCTCACCAAGGCATCCCATAATGCACATGTTATCATCACAGTAAGTGCAGGAAGGTCAGAGTTCAAAACCCCATTTTCTACCCTCATCCTTTATCATTGTCATATGAGGCACCACTTCCATTAGCTGCTGATTTTTTCTTCTCCTTCATCAAACCAAGTCTGTGTCCCACGATTTCAATTTTTCATTTTTAAATTTACTAAAGAAATACAATCTAGATGTGGAAAAATTATCTGGACTGAATGATCAGGAAGATCTTCAAAATATTGGTTTTCATTTGGAGGTGGTGCAGGTATTATGTCGCATTGCAGATGATGCTCCAGATAGAGGCAAAGGGAAGCCACACAAGTAAGTGGATAGTCTGGTTTAGAAAATGGAAAAGCAAAAAGAAAGAGAGAAGTGGTCAAAATGTTCAATTTTCCCAAACTAATAGGAGTAGTTAAATGTTTTTTCGAGAAAGAAATGCAAATTTCTTATGTGTTTAATCTTATAAGCAGCAATTGGGATTACCAAATGGGCCTCGCTTTATGCTTACAAACTAATACAGTGAATTGAGACTCAAAATTTCATCTGCTAACACCAAGATTCAGGGACATGTACCTAGCGTGTTCAACTCTCTCATCTGATCCAGCTTGCAAACTGAAGTGATTTCATTATCTGCAAGAGGGGAAGAAGGAGATCAGTATAGGTAAATAAAACATCCCTATAACGGAAGCACTGCATTTTGCTACTAGAAGAACCAACCATTCAAAATCAACGCACGCAAACTTGAAAGAGATTTGACCTCATCCATTGATTTAAGCTTGTTTTTCCCAGCATTTAATACCTGCACCAGAAAAGGCGAGCACTGTGACGCTGGAAATCATATTTCAGTACTAAACCAGAATTCAAAACCTGATTGCACTAAAGCTAACAGAGTTAAATCATAAGAAAGATAATGAGATTGCTCTGGAACAAAGTACGTAGATAATTTATAGATATGACCTAAATTGTGATATTATTAGTTGAAAAATAACGAATCTTGTTATATATTTTAGGATAATCAGAAATAAAGTTATTATTTATCAAAGGATAAGTTTTATATATATATATATTAAAACACACACACAACTACCACATGATGGAAAGAAACTCCAGCAGATGGCAGATGCAACCAAGAATACAAGAACATGGCTTATAACTTCAATTGAAAAGAATGCCATTTGGCAGGATCTGCGTCATCAAGAATGTTGACCAAATCAGAATTAGAATAGACTAATATTTAAGGCCAGTTACAACAGAAAACTACCAGTGGAAGATCTTATAGGCCATAGCTCCCCAAATTAAAAAACTAGCATTTACTAAGATTCAGGGGGCAATGAGCTTCAATCTGAAGCTAATGATTTGTTTCTCAGATTCACATGTGACTGAAATCTAGTGAATGAAAATTGTTCTGGGATTTCCAGCTAACTGGATAAGGATTAGCTTTGGTATTAAGATTATCAGGCAATGCAACTGCACCTCCAGTCAAGGGAGCAACAATTTCTGATGTATATGTTACAAATATATAAAGCTAATTTGCAAATTTCTAACTGAAGCACAGAAAGTAAAGTTAATCATTTAAGAAATTATCCAAACTCAATCATGATATAGGAACTTCATATCTTCAAATAATAGCTCAAAAGGCTTGTACTGTAAGTAAGATGCGATGTTAAATAAGTCAAAATCTTCACATCTTCACAGCAAAATATCAAAGGCTAAGTACAGGTTCAGTATCAATAAGCTACAAGTATAATTAAAAAAATGATAGAAATATAAACAGTAGTATGGTATGCAACGTACAGTGAGTTTAGTCAGGCCTTCAATGCCTTTCAAGCTCTGAAGCTTGTTCTGCACGACTGATAACCACTTCAAGTTCATACATGACTTCAAACCCTAGCATACTTAAAAAATTCAGAAAAGCTACACCGAAATAACCGCCACCCCCGCCCCGCCCCCGCCCCCCAAAAAAAGGTACATATTCTGGAGTACAAGAATTGCTAATGTGCTTTCCTACCTCAAGTGAAGTCAAATTATTGAATCCCAGATCGAGCCTTTCCAAATTCTTGAACTCGCTCAAGCATGAAACCTATTGAACCCATAAAAAAGAAAAGAAAAGAAAAGAAAGAAAGAAAGAAACACAAATTACATAAAAAATAACATAAATTTCAACACAAAGACTAACTGTGAAGGAATTAACTGTGAAGGAATTATGTATTGGGTTTTCATATATAATATAAAGCAATGGATTACATCGGAAAGGGCTTTGTGAGTAAGAGTAAGAGAGGTAATAGAGTTGGGGTCACTTGTATTCTTTTCTTGCAAGATTTTCCAAGAGCTGAGCACTGTCATTGTTTCGATATAATTTCTGTTAGGGTTTTTCGCTGTTTTGCAAAAACCCTCCAATTTTTAGCGACCGTTAAATAGGTTGACGGGGCTTAAATTTGCAGAAGTTTTCCCATCCATCCAAAGCGATAAACCCGACTTGACAATTTTACCCTCTAAACAGTTATTTCTATAAAATTAGAAGTGCCTTGGGCTTTAAATATTTTAAAGTACACTTATTTAAAAGTATCAAAAATAATTTTCAATTCTGTGATCGACCCCCACTTGATTTTATTTAGATTAAGCTATTTAATTTTGTTAAAATTTTAGAGTTTATTTTCTATTCACTTGATTTGACAAAAATGCCGTTAAATATAATATTTTTTCACTCATTTCTTTCTTACTTTTTTATCATAAACAAAAAGCAACAATAAATCCTAACAATAGCTATATCATTTTCAGAAATAGAAAAAAAAGAAAAAAAGCAACAAGTTTCATGGCGAGAACGAGAATAATCATAGGAGCTAACAACTACTAATCCGACATCTGTATTGTCTTATTCTCTTTTCATATTGATCATTTTTGAGTTTCTTCTTCTTCTCAGTTATTTTTGAGTTTCTTGTATTTTTTCGATAATGTTTACTAGTAATGAAGTTGGAGTGTTTAATTAAGTATTGGGGAGTTGCCATTACATAGACCAATTCTATATAATGTTAACTAAGGATAGTACGACTTTAATGGACATGTATATTAACCTCACAAGAAAATAGAGTAAAATCAATCCCAAGCTCTTTAGTTTGCTATACAAAGCTCTACATCAAAGATTATACGTGACTTTGACTGATGACAACGATGTCCTGAATATGGTCTTACTACATTTGACATTGAAGATGAACATTGTTGACATCCTGATAAACCAAAAGGATAAATCAAGCAGCAGTGCTAAGAAGAGCAGTAATGTTTTAAGGTAATACTTCTATAAAATCTAAATTGTATTCAGTTTGTAAAGTTTTATACATCAAGTACTATAAAATTGTATTTTGTTTATTTAAAAATCTTTCTCTATTTAGAGTGTTCTACATTATACTTTATTGCAAATAAAATTATACTTCATTTGACAAAAATTATACACTATTATTTAAGTTTGATACTTCAAATGTTCTACTAATAGAATATCAAAAATTGTACTGCAGTTGCTGTTGGAAAATTACACTTTACTTTATCTAAAATTGTACTTTTTTTTTTTCTGAAATTGTATTTCATTTTACCTAAACCTATATTCCATTCATTGAAATTCTATCTATACTTCAACTGTTCTATCTAATGATTATCCAAAATTGTACTGCAGTTGCTATGGTTATATACTTAAAATATTTTGAAATTGTATTTCACTATATACAAATTTGTACTCCAATTATCTAAAATTACACTTCATTTCACATAAAATTGTACTATATTATTTAAATTTTATACTTCAAATGTTCTACTTATTGATTATCCAAAATTATACTGCTATTGCTAGCGGTTTATACTTGAAAGTGTTCTCAAACTGTACTTCTTTTATTTAAAATTGTACTTTAATTTTCTAGAATCATGCTTCATTTTACAAAATATGTACTCTATTTATAGAAGTTTTATTCTCTAATTATTCTATTTATTGATTATCCAATATTATATTGTCTTTGTTGGGGTTTTATACCTCAAGTGTTCTGAAATTGTACTTTACTTTATCTGAAATTGTACTTCAGTTTTTTGAAATTCTACTTGCTTCATTTTAAAAAATATGTATTCTACTCATTGAAGTACTATACTTCAAGTATTCCAAAATTGTACTTCATTTATCTAAACTTGTACTTCAATTAGCTAAATCTATTATTTAAGTTTTACTAATGTATTATCAAAAAATTGTACTACCAGTGCTGGGGTTTTATACTTCAAGTATTCTGAAATTATAATTTAATTTATTAAAATTTTACTTTTTTTTCTGAAATTATACTTCACTTTATCTAAAATTGTACTTTCATTTTCTAAAATTATACTTGCTTCATTTTACAAAACCTGTAATCTATTCATTGAAGTAATATACTTTAAGTGTTTTGAAATTATACTTCATTTTATCTAAATATGTATTTCAATTAGCTAAATCTGTTATTTAAGTTTTATACTTCAAATGCTCTACTAATGGATTATCAAAAATTGTACTACTTCTGTTGGGGTTTTATATTTCATGCGTTCAGATATTATACTTCACTTTATTTAAAATTGTACTTCTTTTTTTTTTCTGAAATTATACTTCATTTTGTAATTCATTTTACCTAAACATGTACTCTATTCATTGAAGTTCTATATTTCAAACTATACATCTTTTATCTAAAATTGTAATTCGATTTTCTGAAATTATACTTCACTTTACAAAGTATGTATTCTATTTATAGAAGTTTTATAGTTTAAGTATTCTATTTATTGATTATCCAAAATTATACTATCTTTGCTGGGGTTTTATACTTTAAGTATTCTAAAATATACTTCATTTTATCTAAAATTGTACTTCAATTTTTTGAAATTATACTTACTTCATTTTACAAAATCTGTAATCTATTCATTAAATTACTATATTTCAAGTATTTTATCTAAACATGTACTTTATTCATTGAAGTTCTATATTTCAATTGTTCTAGTTATTGATTATCTAAAAACGTACTGCAGTTGCTAAGGTTTTATACTTTGACTGTTCGAAATTGTACTTCATTTTATACAAATTTGTACTCCAATTATCTAAAATTTTACTTCATTTCACTTAAATTGTACTATATTATTTAAGTTTTATATTTCAAGTGTTCTACTAATTGATTGTCCAAAACTGTACTGCAGTTGCTAAGGTTTTATACTTCAATTATTCAAAACTCTACTTTATTTTATACAAATTTATACTCCAGTTATTTAAAATTTAACTTCATTTCACTTAAAATTGTATTATATTATTTATGTTTTGTACTTCAAGTATTCTACTAATTAATTATCCAAAATTATACTACTATTGCTAGTGATTTCTACTTGGAGTGTTCCCAAACTGTACATCTTTTATCTAACATTGTAATTTAATTTTCTGAAATTATACTTCACTTTACAAAATCTGTACTCTATTTATAGAAATCTTATACTTTAAGTTTTCTATTTATTGATTATCCAAAATTATATTGCATTTGCTGGGATTTTATACTTCAAGTGTTCTAAAATTGTATTTCACTTTATCTAAAATTGTACTTCAGTTTTCTAAAATTATTCTTGCTTCATTTTACAAAACCTATAATCTATTCATTGAATTACTATACTTCAAGTGTTCCAAAATTATATTTTATTTTATCTAAATCTGTATTTCAATTAGCTGAATTTATTATACTTTACTTATTGTACTTTTTTTTTCTAAAATTATACATCATTTTACCTAAACCTGTATTTTATTCATTGAAAATTCTATACTTCAAGTGTTCTATTTATTGATTATCCAAAATTGTATTGCAGTTGCTAGGGTTTTATACCTAAACTATTTTAAAATTGTGCTTCACTTTATACAAATTTATACTCTAGTTATCTAAAATTGTACTTCATTTCACATAAAATTATACTCTATTATTTAAATTTTATATTTCAAGTATTCTACGAATGGATTATCAAAAATTATACTGCAGTTATTAGGATTTTTACTTCAAATATTCTAACATAATATTTCACTTTATTAAAATTGTACTTCTATTTTTCTAAAATTATACTTCATTTGTCAACCTCAAGAGATACAGTCGAGGAGAAAATTAGTTCGACCAATGCATCACATAATGAATTGGTTTTAACTAACAAATCAATTGATGCATGGAGGAATTATATATATGGAGAGGGTTAGACATTCAAGGATTCTCAAGAGTTCAGAATTATGCTTAAGAATTATGTGGTGTCTACTTTGCAGTTATTTAAATACAAGAAAAATAACAACAAAAAAATCATAGCTATTTGCAGTGATGAAAATCACAAATGGAGAATCTATGCATCAAGGCATGAGGCTGATAAATTATTTGGCATTCAAAAATGCAATCTAGAGCACACATATGGTGAGGCTAATCTTCGGACAATGGGACATCCTAAAGCAGATTCTGCTATGATTGCTAACATTGTGAAGGATAAATTGAGATCAAAGCCATGTTATTGGCCCTCTACCATATTAAAAGATGTCCATAGAGAATACGATGTGGAACTTAGGTACCATAAAGCATGGATGGGTAAGGAATTAGCTATGCATGACATCCAAGGCGCTGAGAAGGGATCTCCTAATAAGTTGAGGTGATACTATGAAGTCGTGAAAAGGACTAACCCTGAAAGTATTGCAAACTGTGAGATTGACCCAATTAGTCAAAACTTTCATCGACTACTTATATATTTTAGTGCCTGCCTTTTGGTTTTCTTAGGGGATGCAGGTCATTGATATTTTTAGACGGCATCCATATTAAAAATAAATACAAAAGATGCTTACTCAGTGTTGTTAATAAGGATGCCAATAATGACTTATTCAAGTTAGCATATGCAATTGTTGACTCTCAAAATAATATTAATTAGGAGTGGTTCTGTTTCAAGCTAAGAAGTGTTTTAGATTCTCAAAATCTGCTTAGCTTATCGAGGTTGACTTTTTTCTTTGATCGACATCCAGGTCTTATTAAGGCCTTCCCCATGATATTTTTCGGTAGCCATTATGCATATTGCTTGAGATACTTGGTGAATAACTTTAAGAAACAAGTTAGTGTACTTTTCTTTGTTTGTGAAATAATTATGTGAAATAAACTCTAATCCGTAATATTTAGCACATTACTATTTTATTATTTTAAATTCAGGTATTAAGGAAGTACCCTCTACGTAACAAAAAACATTGGTGCTCTATTTTTATGAAAGCTGCAATGCGCCTACAAGGTAAGAGTTTACATGACATATAGACAGCATCTTGGAGTCATTGTCGCTTGCCAGAGACTTTATAAGGCAGTATGATCTACCATGTTGGGCAAATTTCTTATTCAGTGGAGATCGATGGAGGGTAATAAATAATAATCAAGCAGAATGTTGGAATAATTGGGTTAAACCAACCTAATTTATGCCAGTTGCAGCCATAGTTGATCACATATACATGCAAATAATGGTTATGATGCATGAATGATGAGAAGAATCTCATAAGATGGTTGGTCAATGATGTCCCAAGCAAGAGAAAAAGTTGGTAATCAATCATATGCGTTCTCGTAACTTAAAAGTTGTCATGTCTAGTGGTTGGTGCTTTGAGGTGATTGAGCAAGGTAAATCGTATGCTGTAGATTTACATAGAGGGTTTGTTTGTGTAGAACGTGGCAGATTGATTAAATACCATGCAAACATGCTTGTGTGCTTGTATTAAGTCAAGGTCACTTTCAATGCATCACTTCATTGATCAATACTACCAAGTTGAGATGTATCAGCAAGCATACCAAAGTAGCGATAAACCCTATTCCTATGTTTGATATGAATCTACTCCTGCCAGATGATGATAGCGGTATTAATGCACTTGATTGCCGATCTCAGCCTAGGCATAGAGGGACACAAAGAATTGCATCACAAATTGAGAAACGTGTAATTAAGTGTAAAAGGTGTGGTTGAACAAGGCATAAATGTTGAATTTACAAAGAATCAATAAACTAGTTAAATTTTGTACCTAAATATGGGATAATTGTAATTGATTTCTTGACATTTGTACCTCAACAAAACACATTTTATACTTTATTTGTTTTAGGTTTGTACTTCATTTTTTTTGAATTGTACTCACATTCATTGCTTGGTTTCAATTAAGTTGAAGTGAATTTCAACAAAACACATTTTATACTTTATTTTTTCTGGGTTTGTACTTCGTTGCCTTCAAATTGTACTCAAATTGGTTGCCCAATTTCAATTGAATTGAACTGTACTTAAACAAAACACATTTTATACTTTGTTAGTTTTGAGTTTTTAATTCAATTTCCTCAAATTGTACACAAATTCATTACTGAATTTCAAATGAATTTAAGTGAAATTCAAAGAAACGTATTTTATATTTGTTTGTTCTAGGTTTGTACTTAATCACTCTCAAATTGTACTCAAATTAGTTACCCAATTTCAATGGAATTAAAGTGTATTTCAAGAAAACACATTTTATACTTTGTTTGTTTTGGATTTATACTTCATTACCCTCTTGGTGCCAGTGTACTTCAATAAAACATATTTTATACTTTATTTGTTTTGGGTCTGTACTTCATTTTTCTCCAATTGTGCTCAAAATCACTACCAAATTTCAATTGAATTGAACTGTACTTCAATTAAACACATTTTATACTTTATTTGTTCTGAGTTTGTATATCATTTCACTTGTTGGCACTCAAATTCAGTGCCCAGATTCAATTGAATTGAAGTGTACTTCAACGCAAAAATATTTATACTTTGTTTGTTTTGTACTTCATTTCACTTAAATTGTACTCAAATTCACTACCCAATTTCAATGAAACCAAAGTGTATTTCAACGAATCATATTTTATACTTTGCTTGTATTGGATTTGTGCTTCATTGCCTCAAATTGTACTCAAATTGGCTGCCTAATTTCAATGAAATTGAAGTGTATTTCAATGAAACATATTTTATACTTTATTTATTTTGGATTTGTATTTCATTTTTCTCCAATTGTACTCAAAATCACTGCCTAATCTCAATTGAATTGAACTATACTTCAATGAAACACATTTTATACTTTGTTTATTTTGAGTTTATACATCATTTTCCTTGATTGGTACCCAAATTCAATGCCCAAATTCAATTGAATTGAAATTTACTTCAACATAAAAATATTTATACTTTGTTTGTTTTGTACTTTATTTCACTCAAATTGTACTAAAACTCACTGCCCAATTTCAATAGAACTAAAGTGAACTTCAACAAAACATATTTTATACTTTATTTGTTCTGGGTTTGTACTTCATTGCCCTCAAATTGTACTCAAAATCATTGCCCTATTTAATGGAATTGAAATATTTCAAGAAAACACATTTTATACTTTGTTTGTTCTGGATTTATACTTTATTATCCTCTTGGTGCCAGTGTACTTCAATGAAACATATTTTATACTTTATTTGTTCTGGGTCTGTACTTTATTTTTCTCCAATTGTGCTCAAAATCACTACCAAGTTTCAATTGAATTAAACTGTATTTCAACGAAACATATTTTATACTTTATTTGTTTTGAGTTTGTACATCATTTCCCTTGTTGGCACTCAAATTTAGTGCTCAAATTCAATTGAATTGAAGTGTACTTCAACACAAAAATATTTATACTTTGTTTGTTTTGTACTTCATTTCACTCAAATTGTACTCAAATTCACTACCCAGTTTCAATGGAACCAAAGTTTATTTCAACGAAACACATTTTATACTTTACTTGTTTTGGGTTTGTACTTCATTGCCTCAAATTGTACTCAAATTGGCTGTTCAATTTCAATGAAATTGAAGTGTACTTCAATGAAACATATTTTATACTTTATTTATTTTGGATTTGTATTTCATTTTTCTCAAATTGTACTCAAAATCACTGCCTAATCTCAATTGAATTGAATAGTCTTTCAATAAAATATATTTTATAATTTGTTTGTTTTAGGTTTGTACATCATTTTCCTTGATTGGTACTCAAATTCAATGCACAAATTCAATTGAATTGAAGTTTACTTCAACATAAAAATATTTATACTTTGTTTGTTTCGTACTTTATTTTACTCAAATTGTATTCAAATTCACTGTCCAATTTCAATAGAACTAAAGTGAATTTCAACAAAACACATTTTATACTTTATTTGTTCTGAATTTGTACTTCATTGCCCTCAAATTGTACTCAAAATCGTTGCCCAATTTTAATGGAATTGAAGTATACTTCAATGAAACACATTTTATACTTTATTTGTTCTGGGTTTATACTTCATTGCCCTCTTGGTGCCAGTGTACTTCAACGAAACATGTTTTATACTTTATTTGTTATGGGTCTATGCTTGATTTTTCTCGAATTATATTCAAAATCACTATCCAGTTTCAATTCAATTGAACTGTATTTCAATAAAAACACATTTTATACTTTATTTATTATGAGTTTGTATATCATTTCCTTTGATTGGTACTCAAATTTAGTGCCCAAATTCAATTAAATTGAAGTGTACTTAAACACAAAAATATTTATACTTTGTTTGTTTTGTACTTTATTTCAATCAAATTGTACTCAAATTCACTACTCAGTTTCAATGAAACTAAAGTGTACTTCAATGAAACACATTTTATACTTTACTTGTTCTAGGTTTGTACTTTATTTTCTTCAAATTGTATTTAAATTCACTGCTCAATTTTAATTTAATTTAAGTGTACTGCAATTCTACACATTTTATACTTTGTTTATTTCACATTTGTACTTTATTTTTCTCAAATTGTACTAAACTCACTGCCCAATTTCAATGGAAAATATTATAAATACTTGGTGAAAAATTACACATACATACAAAACAATATAATAAATAAAGTATACTTCAATTTACATATGTATTTATATGCAAAATACAACCAAAGTAATATTTCTTGACATTTTTATCTCATTTCAGCAATTTTGTACTTATTATCTTAATATTTTTACTAATATTGTTGAATTGAATTTGTTCAATGATTTGAATTTTAAGTTTTGGTAGTTAATAACCAAATTATAAAAATGTGTGTAATATTTATCAAATGAATAAAATAATGTTAAAGTTTTAATTTGTTAACCACTAGTGTTCAACAGATGAATATTGTCAATCGCATCAGTGAAAGAATACTTATGCTTTCAAAGATGTAAACAAATGAGAATTTGATGATAATATCCACATTGTCACCAGTACAAATATATACTTCACATGATCCAATAATTTCAAAATATTGTACTTGTCCATCATTATAATTATTGGAGAATAATTATTCAATTGCAATAAGTATACTTCAAAAGAATATATTTTATACTTTGTTAGTTCAATGTTTGTACTTCATTGCCATCAAATTGTACTCACATTCATTGTCTAATTTCAATTGAATTGAAGTGTACTTCAACGAAACACATTTTATACTTTATTTTTCTGGGTTTGTACTTCATTGTCGTCAATTTTTACTCAAATTGACTGCCCATTTTCAATGGAATTGAAGTGTACTTCAATGAAAAATATTTTATACTTTGTTTGTTCTGAGTTTGTACTTCATTTTCTTCAAATTGTACTCATATTCATTGCCCAATTTCAATTTAATTGAAGTGAGCTTCAAAGAAACACATTTTGTACTTTGTTTGTTTTGGGTTTGTACTTCATTACCCTCAAATTGTACTCAAATTGGCTGCCCAATTTCAATGAAATTGAAGTGTACTTCAACGAAATACATTTTATACTTTATTTGTTCTGGATTTGTACTTTATTTTATTCAAATTGTACTCATATTTATTGTCCTGTTTCAATTGAATTGGAGTGAACTTCAATTAAACACATTTTATACTTTTTTTTTTTGGGTTTTAACTTTATTTCCTTTGCTTAGTTTCAATGGAATTAAAGTGTACTTCAACAAAATATATTTTATACTTTGTTTGTTTTAGGTTTGCACATCATTTTTTTTTTGAATTGTACTCACATTTTCTGCTTAATTTTAATTGAATTCGAGTGAACGTTACACATATTCACTACCCAGTTTCAAATGAATTCAAATCACTTCAACCAAACACATTTTCTACTATTTGTTCTAGGTTTGCACTTTATTGCCCTCAAATTGTACTCATATTAGCTGAGCAATTTCAATTGAGCTAAAGTATACTTCAACGAAACATATTTTATACTTTATTAATTCTGGGTTTGTATTTCATTTTTCTCGAATTGAACACATATTCACTGCCTAGTTTCAATTGAATTGAAGTTACTTCAACAAAATATATTTTATACTTTGTTTGTTCTGGGTTTGTACTTCATTGCCCTCAAATTGTAGTCAAATTGGCTACTCAGTTTTAATTGAATTGAAGTGTACTTCAACGAAATACATTTTATACTTTATTTATTCTGTGTTTGTATTTTATTTTACTCAAATTGTACTCAAATTTGCTGCCCAGTTTCAATGGAACCGAAGTGTATTTCAACGAAACAAATTTTATACTTTGTTTATTCATGTTTGTACTTTATTTTCTTCAAATTGTACTCAAATTCACTTAGCTATTTCAATTGCGCTGAAGTATACTTCAATGAAACATATTTTATACTTTGTTTATTCTGTATTTATACTTCATTTTAATCAAATTCTACTTAGATTCATTGTTCAATTTCAATAGAATTGAAGTGTACTTCAACGTTGCACATTTTATATCTTGTTTGTTCTAGATTTGTACTTCATTGTTCTCAAATTGTACTCAAATTCACTGCCCAATTTCAATAAAAACTGGGCATATTATACTTCAACGCAACATTTGTTATACTTTATTTGTTCCACATTTATACTTCATTTTCCTCAAATTATATTCAATTCACTGCCCTATTTTAATTAAAAATATTAAAAATACTTGATGGAAAACTACACTTACATACAAAATAATATTATATACAAAGTATGCTTTAATTTACTTATCTAATTACATACAAAGTGTGATTCAAATCCTGGCATTTTCATGACTTAATATTGTATATGCCATTGTCGCACAATATTTATCCATGTCAATTGTTCTAGCAGTCCTCCAAAACTCGAAGGTGTCTCTAGCAAAACATTCTACCTAAAGGCACACATAGACACTATAATCTACTACACTTTTTTGTTGTCTACTTTTTTTTGGCCTTATGTATTCATCCACACAACACCCCAATGAAAGCTTCATGTACTGAGAATTGAATGAAGCCTATAAAAATATTGATCAGTTGTTGACTACCTACTTTATGAAGAAATCATAGAGAATGAGCAGACTTACAATGATAATAGCTATCGATTTGTATCTGGCAGCCATTATTGAATTCATGTACAAGAACAAATGAGTTGAGGTGTTGAGGACGACCAAAAACCAGTGATGGTGCCAACAAATTGATAGGATTATGTAACGACATTGGTTTACAACATCCAAAATGAGCTTTTCTAAATCTTTACAGGTGAAGAAGTTAAGGGTAGATATCAACTCCACAAATTCTTCATTCATAATATCCTTCATGTTGCATCCCTCGAGTCTATCTAATATATCAGCCTTGAAGTATAAAATAAATGGTTAGACTCATTGGAACCGTGAACTAAATTAAGTTAGGAAACCGCCACATACCTGCACTATTGCGGATGTAAACCACACCTTGTGGTAAAACTTGTTGCCAAAAGATGGACTACATAATATCAACATGCAGCAATCTACTATGTCACCGGCAAGTTCTCTTTCAAATAAGAGCTCACAAAAGTTTCTTCCATTTAAAAACTGTCTTGCTCTCTCCCAGACAATTATTTTACACAATTATGAATTGTTAATTCAGACACAAATTTATCCAAAAGAAAAATAATAAGCAAATTTTGTTACCTTAAATTATCTCTTCTGACAAAGTTGTCGATGACTTCTCGATCGTCTACTGGAATAAGAGCACAACCTCTATAATTAGTCCTTCCTTTATAGCGATCTGACGCTCTAACCTTTGGGCTGGCTGGTTTATCTGCCACCTGGATTAGACTGTTGTCTTTGGTCTCTTGCGGTACAAAACAAAGCACATTAGCTACAAAGTATCAACTATTGAAGTACAAAAGATTAGCATCTTAAGTACAAAATATCAACTATTGAAGTACAAAATATAACCACCCTGAAGTACAAAACTTAGCACATTAAGTGCAAAGTATCAACTATTGAAGTAACCCGTATTAAAGTACAAAATAAACCAACATGGAGTAGAAAACTCAAGCACATTAAGTACAAAGTATCAATTATTGAAGTATCCCCTATTGAAGTACAAAATATAACCAACATGGAGTACAAAACTCAAGCATATTAGATATAAAGTATCAACTATTAAGTACAAAAGATTAGCACAAAAAGTACAAATATCGCCAACACGAAATGCAAAAGATTAGCACATTAAGTACAAATATCACCAACTTGAAGTACAAAAGATTAGCACATTAAGTACAGATATCACCAACATGAAGTATAAGATATCATCACATTAAGTACAAATATCAATCAACCAAATATAAGATATCATTACATTTATTACAAACAGACAATTTGAAAATGAAATGCAAATAGAAAAAACTTAAAATATTAAGTAGTTGACAACACCTTTTTCTCTTCTTGTTCTTTGCTTTTTTGTGTATGAGGATGAGGATGATAGGTCTTTGTTGCTTTTCTTGCTCTTTTGGCTGGCGTAGTGATCGACCTGACAAAATCTGGAGATTTCTATTTTGGCTTTCTATCTTCTCAATTATGCACGTTTATCATAATTGAGGACATGACATTTCCCATTTCAATCTCAGATTCCTTGAACTTAGCCGCTTGAATTGGTACATAAAGTTTTATCTTCAAAGGTTTGGGGGAATCTAAAAGATCATAATGGTGTTTTGCTCGACTTTCTTTATCCAACGTGTCTTCAGATTCATCCCCTTCTTTCTGTGCATTATCTACCAAATCAAGTCTCCCCTCATATACATACTCACCAGCTTTTTGTTCAAACTCCTCCCCATCAGTCTTGTCCTCAATTAGATGCTCCTTCTTACCCTACTCCTTCATTACCATTATATCGAATGAAGCAATATTTTCTTTTAATAATTTAATTTCTTCAACTTTCACTGCAATAATTGCTTCATATATTGTGTGATTACAAACATGGACTTCACTGATAGCAATACTGGTAGCCTTTTATTTCTTGATCAAAACTGTCAATTCTAACTTCTCTAGAGCAGGGTTGAGGGCTACGACCTATTACAATGAAAATAATTATCAAATTCAAATTATTATACAAAAAGCTAACAATGAATTATTACAATTATTATTATTTTTGTTGTAACTTGTTTCAATTTATTCTCGACCTCTTCCACATTATTTGGGAGTTTGCTATCCTTCAACTGGTAAAAGCATGGGGACTCAAACAAACACATTGGTGAAGCCAGTGACGGGATGCATTTATAAACCCATGCTTGTCATTCATAAATTAAAAAATTATACTCACTTGAATATAAATATAATCAATGTTATTAGAAAAATGAAACAAGCACTTACCATCAAACCAACTATGCACCAATTAATGTACTTCTTGGTTCTTTCTCCACCTGCTTCTAAATGGTTCTTCATATCTTGGACAAGAAAATTGTATGTAGCTATGCCCCATGCATATGGACCAACTCTAGACAAATTGTCCAAAATAATTAAAAACAAAAAGTATTACAACCTACAAAAATTATTCAAGTCCTCCTCACTATCCTTATATACGTACTCCTCAAACTTTTTTGCTATTTCAAATCTAATTATATTCTACAACTTTCCAGAAAAAAGGCTGTCAAAGGTTGAAGACTTTATCTTCAATATTATATCAATAGATTGCCCCACATACGGCAACCCTAAAATCATAGAAAATTCAGCTATAAAAAAAGGAACCTCAACCCCTTTTGAAACATGAAATGATAGTTTTTCTAGATCAAACCTCCTAAGTATAGCTTCAAGTTGAATGATGTTTGATCTTAACTTAGACATATCTATGTATATTTAGAAAGGGGTCTTCTTCAATGCATTAAAATATTTTAACCCCATCTTCCACTTCACAATCTCCAATTTACTCTGGAAAAATTGGGGGGAGCAACGAGAGCAAACCTCATAATGTCCTGATCTTGCTGTAATCATATAAAAAAAAAAATTCGTACATAAACATATTATAAACTAACTCTTTTAGATAATATGTACTGAAAACTGAATATTTTGTACTACAAATTATTCTAAAATATACTTCAAAAATACATAATATATACTACACTTTCAGTTAGTATATACTTTAGGTTTGAATATTTTATAATACAATTGTTTTTAAAATATACTGCAGACTGCAAGCTTAAATATTTTATACTACAGTTGCTTCTAAAATGTACTGCACATATAAAGATTATATACTATATCCTCAGTTAATGTATACTGCAAGTTTGAATATTTTTGTACTATAGATGCTCCTAAAATATATTGCAGTTACACTAATTATATATTATATTTTTGCCTATTGTGTACTCTAAGTTTGAATATTTATACTCTATTTGCTTCTAAAATGCACTGTATGTACACAGATTATACCCTATAATTTTATTTAATTTGCAAGCTTAAATATTTTGTACTACAGATACTTGTAAAATGTATTGCAGCTACACATATTATATATTGCAATTTTGCCTAATGTATACTGCAAGTTTGAATATTTTATACTATATTTGCTTCTAAAATGTACTGCAGTTACACAAATATAATACATTGTTGCCTAATGTGTACTGCAAGTTTAATATTTTATATTATATTTACTTCTAAAATTTACTGTAGTTACACAGATTGTATATTATAATTTTACCTAATGTGTATTGCAAGATTGAATATTTTATACTATATTTACTTTTAAAATGTATTATAGCTACACAGATTATATACTACACTTTTGTTTAATGTCTACTGCAAGCTTAAATATTTTATATTATATTTGCTTCTAAAATGTACTGTAGTTACACGGATTATATATTATAATTTTTGCCTAATGTGTACTACAAGATTGAATATTTTATACTATATTTGCTTCTAAAATATACTGTAATTATACAGATTATATACTATAGTTTTGCCTAATATGTACTGCAAATTTGAATATTTTATACTATATTTGCTTCTTAAATATACTGCAATTACAAAGATTATATACTACACTTTTGCCTAATGTATACTATAAGTTTGGATGTTTTGTACTAGATATAATACACTACCACTTTTAGATAGTTTTACTGTATAATTTTACCATATAATTTCACATAAAAAGAAGTATAAACCCTAAAAAGGTGATGTCCAACTTTCATGCTCTTCAAATATAAATCAGAAATTTCTCATCTCACAACAAAAATCATATGTATATCAAATGGGTTCAAGTGTTTAATGACTGAAAAAGAAAAAAAAACCCTAAACATGAGAAAATAGACAAAAAATAAGTGTAACACTGAAAAATCATGGACATTCTAAAAACATACCTTTGTTTCTTTTGATCATTTTTTTTTGTACTTCGCTTCTTTTTGCAACTTTTTTTCCTTTCATTGTCTCAAAAAAATGGTAGAAATTTTAGTGTCTTTTTTTTTCGCTTCTTCTACTCTCGCGTCAATGGCAAAGAATGGTTTCGCACCCTTTTCTTTTAGCACCTTGAGAAGTCAATTTCAGGTAAAAAGAAAAAAAGAAAAGCGTTCTTCTTGGAGAGAGAAAAGCATTTTTTAGGTATTTTGTTGTTTTTTCCAAATAAAAGGGTATATAGGTCTTTATGAAAGATATTAGGAGTGATTCCTAAATTCTGTAAAAAATTGGAAAGTTTAGTGTATAAAAATTCAAATAGAAACTGAATACTAAACTAAAAGTAGGGTTAGAGATCTTTTTCTAATTACCTGATATTTTAATTTGGAAATGATTTTTACAATATTTTTGAAAATTATAATTATAAATTATAATTGACATGTAACATTCAATAATATCTAATGTGGATAATCAAGACTATACACACAAATTAGTAAAAGAACTAAAAAGCCTAGTAGACCAAATCAACTAATTAAATGCTATAAAAAAAATCAACTAATTAAATAAAAAAAGTGGCAAGAGAGCCCAAATATAATTAAGCCTATGAAGAAGCAACACAATTTTAAAAGGTCTAAGCCCATCAAGAAAAAAACTATAGATACTAAGCCCAAAAGAAACTTGGATAAGAAATCATTCACAAAGAATCGTGAATTTTCTAAAACATTTGAGAGCAAAGAATTTATATACGTATGTTTCATAGAAAAATGAACCAACAATACTATATAGCGGAGAGAGCCTCGCTCTACTCCTATGCAATATCCTTTTGACACTGTTTGAAGAAACTCTAACTATGAAAAAGGAACACTAAGGATGCAAATGAGATCAAGAAACACTGAGCATGTAGATGAGATCAAGAGTTTAAGCCTTTAATAATCAGGTGGCCCCAACATTGGCGAACGTGAAAAGTGCCAACTTGAAGCATCATTGAACCTAATGTTAGAGCCAACTTCAAACACACAACCTGCACCGAAAGAGACACCCGCGAAGCAAACATTACTTCCCAAAGATCCCATTTTAGCTATAACCTGAGAGATATTAACGAACTTGCTGACAAACGAAAAGCGCCACAAAAAATTTTATTTGTACATTGCGATAAACTACTATAACATAGATTTAAGTTTGCTAATTATGCCTCTTAACAGCGTCTCGATGATCTGATTAGTCTATTTCATCGACCTGTTCTCATCGAGTGAGAGCAGCTTGAATGCTTTGCTGGGTGACCCCTTCCAATTCATTTTTGTTAGATTGCTTAACCAACACTAGAGGGTGGGGGGGATTGGATCTCAACCCATGGTTCCAACCCAACTCTTTTTGGGTTGGGTTAGGTTGGGTTTAAATTAATTTGATTGAGTTTAGATTGGGTTGGGTTGGGTTTTAGTGGGTTGAATATAAGTTGAACTTTAATGAGTTAAAATGGGTTTAAAATAAGTTGAATATGATTTCTAAATAATTTAACCTAATATCAACCCCAAAATTATTCTTCCATTCTCTCATTCTCTCTAGATCATACTCCACTTTATTTTTATTTCTATAACACTCTAAAAATGAAAAAAAATAATGAATTAAAAATTAGATAAATTATATATCACCGATTAATTATTTACCATTTCTCTACCTCATTTAATTTTAAAATATTAATTTATTAACTTAATTCGAATGAATTAATCAAGTAACTTTTTACTTGAGATTATCATCTAAAAATTGATGATATCATTATTTGGTTTATAAACTCCAATTTTTTATAAAAAATTTCAACCAGTTAATTTTATAGCCCCCAAATTATTTTTAACTTTGAAATATGAAAACAAATAAAAACTTATTATTTTTTTCTTTTTTCAAATTTTACGAACTACCCAAAGATAAATATATGAATGCAATAAATTTGTTGTATAGTGGTAGCACGTGAGAGGACAAACTGCGGCCGTCCATTTCATTTTCTTTACCTCTACATGAAGAAAAGGCCCCAACTCTATTTTCATGTTCAGTTCTAATATTTTCAAAAGTTAAAAAAATTAATTATATTTCAATATTTTTTGAGTATTTTATTTTAAAATAATAATTTAGGTAGATATAAGAATTTAAATTTAAATGGTTTGTATTTTTTACTCTTAGAAAGACATATTTTTCAAGATATATGCATATTTTAATTGTTTTAAAATGATAGTAATACTTTATGTCGAATCGAATTTGAATTTGATCATTGTAATAAACAATAATAGACTAGATTGAAAAAATTAAAAATAAAATAAGTAGTACTTTTTTAAATATTAACTAAATATAAAAAGTAAAAAAAAATGCAAATACAACTAGTATGGTAAACATTTTGTTGAGTACAATGTAAATATTTTGTACTAAAAATTTAAAATATTTTAAATAGTTATGTTTTATTCATTGAGTAAGATTGTTATTTTGTATTAAAAGAAAAAATATAAATATTATAAAATAATAAGTAAATTATACATTTACATAATTTGATTTGATTTTACGTGATTAACAAGGATTTGATAATAATTAATTAACACAATCAAATAAAAATAAAAAGATTATTGCTTAATAAAATAATATAATAATGTATTTAACAAAAAAGTCCATTTTTTTCTCTTTTTTTTCTTTGTTTTTTTTTTTTTTTTTTTTTTTTTTTTTTTTTTTTTTTTTTTGTATTGAACTTGCTCAAATTCAATCCAATCCATTTTAAGCCGAATCCAAAAAGATCCCTCCCATAACCAATCCAATCCACCAACCCAACCCACCCATTTGTTACTACTAACCAACACATATCTTGTATGGGATTTGCAAGTTAGATCTTGGATGGAATTTGCTACATTCCATTGCATGGATGGGCTAATCTACTGTTGTCAGACTAAGCCTTTTTAGCATTTCCCGGGCACATATTTGTTTCCCCCCGCCCTTTTGTATCTCTCAATGTACTGTTTTAGGAGATAGATTAGCTGCTAGCAAAAATTTGTTCAGACTGGTTGGCTACCTCGTAACTTATTTTCTGTTTTTAGTGCAACAGGATCAATGCTGTAGATTCTTATATATATATATATATATATGTATATGAATATATTTATATTTTGATGAGACTATAGATTCTTACATATAATATCCAAGTCCAGTTGTGATGACAGCAAATCTAGAAAGACGCTAGATATTGATCAATTATATCTTCAGTAATTCATAAACAATTTGGTGCACAGAGAAGCAAAAGAATAGAAAAGAGAATTAAGTTTCCTTTTGTTCCCAATTCTTTATTTGAGTTTTCTCGAGATGACCATACTTTGAAAGATGGCATATGCAGTGTGCTCTTCCTGGCGTTACTCATATGCAAACACACCGAAGACTAAATGCAATCATATAAAGAATATAAAAAGGCAAAGCCCACGATCTGGCAAATGAAACTTGCCAAGTCAACCTTTATACAAGATCAAGTTCCTTTCATAAAAAGCTCCGAAAGTACACTAATATTCTCCATTACAAAAACATGCCAAACCATGATATCCACTAAACATGTAAACATCAAATTCTTGCATAGCTCAACAAACGGATAAACTACAAAATGACTTCATACTCTATACAGAGACCGTCTAGCTCATGTTAGTTTGCAGAGAGACACACCTACACAACGTACAGCAATGAAATGGACACACCGCCAGCAACCTTCTCCAGACTCATCACGAATGATGTGCATTCAGCACTGCTTGGTAAACCATGTCGATGAATTGATTGTCCTATCCGGACAAAGTTTATGTGCATTAGATCAAAGGTAACATTCAGGTATATAAAATTAAAGATAAAGATAACATCTTCACATGGAAAGGTTTTGACTAATTACATCAAAGTGGAATTTGTAATTCATAAAATTCAACTTGTTACATATAGGTTAGACCCCTAGCAAAATTCAACACTTAGTCATACATGTAAACAAATCAATTAGATCTTCATCAGGATTACTGCATGAAAATTAATAAAGCAACAATAATGAGAATTTGTTCAACTGTAAGGATATATTAGCCAAAGATGGGGGGTGAAGTATTGCTTGCTCCAAATGCATGCATGACTTGATGCCATGATCATACAGATTATAGTATTATTTTCTCTCCCTAAAACAGTCTCAAAACCTCAGGACATAATAGGACTTAATTTTTAGGCATTTTCTTCAGAATCTAAGGTCTAGATAAAGAAATCTGAAACAGGCAAAAGTGGATCAATCACAATTCTTGAACAGACACCATGCAAGAACTGCAAGTCATACCGGCATGCCAGAGGTCGGAGAGGCATGGGCAAATGGAAGAGTAAATAGGGTTACTCCTATATGGCTTTTCAGTTAACCCAACAGTAATAATAGCAGAAGAACCCACGTGATAAAAATGACTCACTCATATAACTGTCCTGGAGGCTCACAAATCATATCCCAAAACTTCGCAATTGAAGAAAGAGAGACAGACAATCAAAGTGCATACCTGAACAAGCATTTGAAGTGCTTCCCTGACTTTTTCTCGGCTTATAATAGGCCCATAATTTGGTGTAGAAATTGGAGTAAGTGATGGTGGGGGTGTTGGTGGTGGAAATGGCTGTAGCAAAGGTGCACCATATGGACGTTGTAGATTTCCCGGAGGATTTAGAGGAGGGGCGGTGGGCACAGACGAAGTTATAGGAGGCATAATCAGTGGAGCAGATGATGGAGGTGGGCCAAAAAATGTTGATGGTTTCACCAGATCAGTTGAATGCTTTGTAGCAGTACCAGTATCAGGGTTGTCAGGAATAGGCATTAGGGGGGTAGAAGTAGATAAAGTAGCTGGTGTTTGAGCAGATGGCAAAGTAGCCAGAGTAACACTCTGTGGATGAGCAGAAACAATAGTTGCAGAGGAGTGGTATGGCTGCCCGGAAACTGCTACATTAGGTGCACTTCCAATATTCATAGCAGTCTGCATGTATTTGATTTTCCATCATTATGTCCATCATAAAAGCAAAGTGATATATCATATAAGCATTTGCAATGTGCTAAGAAAGAATCAAATTGGAAGCCAAGTAGATATTCTAGTACAGATTGAAAATTGAAAACATTAACAAGACATTCATGGTTGGTTTGTTTTTATTTCTAGGGCCCCTTTTCATTTTCAATGCTATTTGAAAATAAAAAACCATCAACTTCTACTCATTTTGAAACAAAATATTCTTTTTTTTCATTTACAATTTCTCCTAAACATACTCTATCAATCTATTATCACATCAATCAAGTTCAAATTCAATCAAACATAAACTACCCACTAACATTTTAAAATTAAAAAAATATTCACATATTTTTAAAACAAGAATCTTTTTAGACACAAAAAAGTACATATTGCTTAAATTTTAAACTTTATACCTACCCTAGTCATTATTTTCAAACAAAACATCCAAATAAAATCTCATTTCCAATTTTTAAAGCTATAACTAACTTTTTAACTTTTAAAAATGCTAGAAACAGAAAATGAAAATTAATATTAGTATCATACCTGACATACAAACAAAGCAGAAGCTTTTTAATATGGATGCTTAAGAGATCAAATAAAACCAAAATCTATGCAATTTTCCATCATCTGAAGTCGTACCGATTTAAATTTTCCAAACATCCATCTCTATCATGGTGATTAACAAACTTCCTGAATTTCAAAGTATAACAAGAAAACTAAAATATTAACTTTATTAATTTGCAATCAACCAGGAGGCAGCAAAACCATGTAAATTGCAACCTTTATAGGTAACTTAACACGAAGACCTATAGCATCATTCAAACAATATAATGATTAATTTCCAGATATGCTTGAGAAAAAGAGTGGATTCCGAATTCAAAACTTTAACAGCCTAAATTTGTTACTTGACATGTTAACTGGCACAACGATAGTTCATATATGCTATCCCTAAGAAGACAGCTAAAGTCACAAAACTAAGAAAAAGGGGAAATAAAGGCATACACTGAAGAAGTTAACAAAAGATCGATCATCAGGTACATCTGCAACATTGGAGGTAGTAGAAGATGATGGCTCTAGGGGGCCATCCATTACTGCCAATGTTGGAACTGCTTCCAGTTCTTCAAACTCGCTGCAGCAAAACAATATAGAGGAACTACTCAAACCGTCTCTTTAAACAAAAAAGACTAGAAACAACAGAGAACCAAACCCCTCCATCTCTACCAAAAGGTGCTTAGAAAAACAACAGACACATAAACAGAATTGACAATCAAATCCATGTGTCTAGATTAATATTATCAAGAGAGAATAAAATCTTTTGCACTAGCCAGATGTTTTGGCAAAATGGATGTGGGATTGTGGTGTATGGCTAATGAGAGTTCATGGATTAACTTGTAACAGGGTTTAATCATTTGGAATAACTTGAAATATAGCCCAAGTGGTTACTTTTCTAATCCTTCTACTCCTAGAACTGCCAAAATCAGAACTCCATTACATGGAGGAACTTCTAAATTTGTCTAAAACAAATACCACAACAAATAACCAGAAGCACCAATGAGATGCATGCATGACCTGTTAAGATCCTTAATTGTTTCAGTTCAGAACCACACAGATTCAACACGCAAACATCTTTGTGAAACAACTTCATGGGATATATGTGAACAGATATGAGCTAGAGTAATAATGCACCAGGTCCACACATGTAGAAGCACGGATCGTGAATACAATTTTTGCCATAACATTAGTGCCTAGTTGAGTATGATTAGCTACCACATATGAATTATTTCCATACTTTATTGATTTAGCACTCATAGGATTGAAATTACCTTTTTGTAGGAGATACTTTTGGCTTCGTAGGCACCTTCGAATATGCATTAAGTATTCTAGTAACAAAAAGAAATCACAGCATTAAAGTAACTAAACAACTGCTGAAATAGCAGATTCTATAGAAAAAAGCACAAACTAGAGATATGACAAGTGAGAAGACAAGAAAACATGAACAATGTTCTACATAAAGTAAACCACAATAAACTAAGAGCTTGTTCATTTCATTCTCCCTTAGATTTTGTTATTAATAAATGACCACATCATCTAAAAGTTAAAACTATTAGAGATGAGAGACATTTAAAATTTAATATCTCTAGACCGCTGCCTCATGTGCAAGTGACATTCTTTTTGTGAAACGTAGAATGTGGAACTGTTTTTCATAAATGGGTGGCGGTGTGATTCGAACTAAGGACCTCGTATTTGTCTGCCTCTGATACCGCATTGAATTACCATCTCATCTAAAAGTTCAATTTATTAGAATGGAGAGGCATTAAATATTTAATATTTCTAATAGGCCCTCTGATGTGCACACAGTATTCTTTTTGTGAAGCTTAACATAATTCTTTTTCATTAATGAATGGGGTGAGTTTTGAACTTATAACTTCTTATTTTGCCTGATACCACATTGAACAAACATGTCATTACTGCAGAAAGGAGAAAGATTAGATATTTAATATCTTTTAACATTTCTAACTATCACATTTTACATAGCAACCGTTGGAGCCTGACAGACAAAGGCGTTGGCATCTCCAGCAAACTTCTTACTCCCACCATAAAGTTTAACAAAGGATATTGAAAACATTTCTCATGCAAACACGTCTCATGTCAAGGTAGAGGTGTTTGACGAAAAACTAACACTCTTAGTTCCTTAGTAAAGTATTCATTTATTCTTCGCCAGATTTCAATAGATTTCTTGTTGATTGGATGACGGAAAAACTAGCAAAAATGCATCAAGTTTAACATTGTTAGCCTAACTGTTATTCAATTTTTTTACCTAATTACATTACGCATTATCCCACCCAAGGCATTAAATTTTTTAATAGCCATTACCTGCAACATTATTGTAATTGTGAGATCCAAAATTTTTAAAACAATGCCGCCACAGCAGCCTCATCCGAATCATTATTTAAATAGTGACTGTTGATGGCCACATGACAAAGCTTGAACACCATATAATTAACCCAAAAGTACATATATATGTATGTGTGCGTGTATTTGAAGGTCAAATGAACACAACAGCAACCAGAGATTAATCAGCCACAATGATTTTCATTAAATATTCACTGCCATCGACATAGCTTATTGAGAAATCCTGATTGACAAAAAATCATTCATTGATCACCAAGTTATTTGTTTTTCTTTCTGAATTCTGAAACAGGCTAGCCTCATAAGACAACATATTAAGATGTGTGAAAAAGAAGAATATCACAAACTTTGACTATAATATACCAACCTGCTAAATAGATTTGCAACCTCTTCACATTCACGTGCATTGTAGAACCAGATTCCATTTACCTCTTGAGAAGCATTTCGGTATAATAAATATGGAACCTGCACCTCATACTCAAAATCTCCCAAGAGATTCTCCACCAGATTATCTGCTTACAGTAGTAATCAGACTCCGCTCAGAGTAACAATCAGACTCCGCTCAGAGTAACAATCAAACCTTTGAATATAGGTGGAAAGCAATGCAAATCAATTGTGTTATTTGATAAGATTGCTTATCTGAACTATATATGGTCCATTTGGAATCATAAATTGATTTCATGGAGGTGAAGTGGCCATTTCAACACTTAAGGAGATAAATCTACACCACAATGGCAAGGTTCTTTATTTGGAGATGCCATAACTCTACAAACAATGAATTAAGACTTTTATATCATTCCATTTTTCAATTACGGAGATGCTTATTGCTTCCCCCCATAATGATTTAACTGTTAACATCAACATAAGCCACTAAGTAACTTACCCGGGTTTAGTAACATCATTTTACCTCGTTGGAAATTCCTTCAACAGAGGCGATTGATACAGAACATTTGGACCAAGCTTTATACATTTCAACTAGTGCCTAAAGGAAAATATTATTGTAGACAAGATGACTGCACAAGATTTTAGAACCAATTTAGGTACCCCTTAATTCACTCGTGCTGCAAGTAGCTAGCTAAACTTTGCATGGCCTTTACCAACTATGAATGCACCTAGTCTGCAGGTATATACCATTTGTTGAATGTTAACATCAGAGCAAAACAAAAACCAAAATTTCCACTACCACATGTCAGACACATGAACAAATATCTCCTAATCACTATGAATATGATTAACAAATATTCGCAAATATCTTAATTCAATTACAAGTGTGTAAACATTATCTCAGTGAAGACCATTATTTGGCGACACATCACTTCTTTTCCCAAACCAGAAGCAATTTTCACCAGTACCCCAATGCCCATAATATTCGAAAAAGAAAAGATTGAGTGACTAACCAGTATTCCGACGATTCATGACTATAAACTGGAACCGCGGTTGAGTGTTCCTGTAACAGCAAGATCCAGATGCTATATAACGACGTAAAAATGCATAATTCATATAAATTTCCGCCATCCACAAAGCAAAATAAGAAGTACAATCATCTGAATGCCCCAAAACTCAGTATCAACAGGAAAAAAGCGGAAAGAAAGACTTCACAGAGCCCAAAAAAGCCCTCACCTTTTCACGACAAAAAGGGAGCCCTCGACATCTTTCCGACTCTGTCAACAATAATTCATCACTAACAGATATTTCAAACAAATCAAAAAAATGAATTTCAATCAATAGATTTCTGCTCGTGTGAAAACACACACACACACATATATTATATATGTGCGTGTACATATGTGTATCTATGATTGCATACCCATTGGCTAGTGTCGATGTTAAATTCGTAGAATGTGACATGAGCGGCGGTGATGAGAATTTCCTCAACAAATGGATCGATTCTCTGTAACACCGTCAAATTGAGTAACTTGGTACTCTTCTCATCTAGATTCGGCATCAATTTCCCGGTCTGCGACATCGTTTTAGGCACTTTCTCTCTCTATATTCCGGACGAAGTACTGTTATATATGTAGAGAGAGAAAACACCTACAAATGTATTTTGAGTAGAAAAGAAGCAGCAAACTTCTGCCTTTATCTGAACTTCATTATGTGTCTATATTTTTATGTGAAACAGACATATACCAAGGGAGAGAAGAAGTGCAGGGGTGGGGGTCGGTACTAGAGAACTGTGGATATTTACTGCATTGCCCTTGTGTTCAAGCCGGCGAGTCAAGGGTATATATGTCTTCTCGTTGAAATATGTAATTGAATAGTCTTATTCTTTTTTCCATTTGTGGCAGGATATGAGAAACCGTAATGGCCCGTTTGGTTTCATTTTCAAAGTTGATTTTAATATTGTCTACTATTTTAAAAATAAAATATGATATTTTTTATATATTTTTATTTTTATTTTTAAAATAATTTTTTTAATAATTTATATTTTTTTTCAATAATTTATATTTTTTTTTATCTCTATTCCATTATTTTTATTTCTTTTTACCTACAACCTACTAAAATCAACACAATAATTATTTTTGCCAACATTTTATCTAAATACAAATTTATTTTCAACTCATTTTCACTAATTACTACTTTTCAACATTTTAAAAATATTAAAAATAAAAATAAAACCAAACGGGCCCTCAATTTCTACCAAAACTTTTCCAATTTTGGGTAAATCTCTACTCAATAGATGATTGTATTGGTTTGGTGCATATGTAAATTGTTCAGTTGCCTGTGATACAAAATTATTTTTTTTATTTTCTAATTTATTTACTATATTATTATTTCATAATTATGTTATATGTTTATATTATGGCACTTGTTATATAGTTTATTATTTATTTTTTAAAAGGTTTAACTAAATTATGGCACCAGTGCCAACACGCTGTCAAGCAGCAGGGTCGATGAATTTAGATGGTTAGGAGTTAGGGCTTGTCTTTTTGTCATCTAGTTGATTACATATTTTGAAATAGTGGTGCCTGTTGAGAAATAAAAATCCTGTTATAATGTTAGCACATGGCATACAAGGCTTGTACACCTAGGCATTATGAATGGAAGGAAGAGTGGCCATTTCAGTGTGGCGGAGGCTTAATTGGATAGACGAAGCTTTCTACCTTTTCGGCGGTGAATCCTGTTTTCTTCCACGGTTGCACTCACCTCTATACATCTTCATTATTCTAATCTAATCATATTAATCTCTTTTTGTTCATGTTGAAACATATCCTTATCAATCATTATTGGAGTTTTGAGCATTTTTAGATGGGAATTTGGGATTATCTGACAATTTTAAATCGTTTAATTAAAAAAGGGATAATTATTATTGAGTGAGCCCAAGCGTCGCGAAACTTACAATGTTATTCTCTTTCAAGTTCTTTGGTTGACGACTGTTGGTGATCTTGTGCAATCATCCATAAGTTTGTCAAATATAAGTTCAGTTTTAGACATATTAAAAGAGTATATCTCCTCATAATTGGATTGAAATTCAGGTCGTTTGACCTTGTTTGAATAATGCAAGGCTATATTGTTTTGGGACTAACCAAAGGCTATCATTTTGTGTTCTTTTTGCAACCTACTTTAGGTAGCTTTATCTTATTTTCAGTGAACTCGATTGGGGCGTCATCCTAATTGGCCTTGCCAACATGGTAGTTAGTATGAGCCTTTGTTTGTTCCTATTTTGTTGTTTTCCTCTCTCAAGAGTTTTACATATCTTGTTATCATCTTTATTAAGTCAAATATGGTATTTTTCTTTTAATATTTTTTGGTTCGTAATACATCAAACCCATGGCTAGGCCAATGTAATTATCTTGTGATAGTGTTGTTGTTGCACAAAAGTAACCAGCTTTAATAAACCTTCCCATGAATTACTTTGTTGTTTCTCTTGAAAGTTGTCTCATGTTAGTTAGCTTAGAAATCGAGACTTTTTTAAGGAAGCACAGAAATGGCTCTTAAAGAGGTTTTTCAGAGTTAGCTAATCTGGAACTACGTTTGATCTTAGCTTAATGAACAAAAAATGCCTCACTTATTGGTAAGTTAGGAAAGAGACCCAATTTCAGATTACCATTCATACCTACTTCCCAATACAATATGGTGAACTTAGCAATATACTTGATACTGGTTTGTATTTATTTCTAAAAAATAGTGTGAAATTTGGCACTCTATAACCTAATGGAAAAGGGATGGGATCGATTTTAAGGGGATAAGGCCGTAAAACTGGGTGGTGAGGTGGATCATTTATACTGAAATAAAGTCTGGCAAAGTATTTCCTCGCCCTCCTACCTGCCAAGAGACAGAGCATGAGCTGCTTCTATTAGAATTGGCTTTGGATGACTTGTCCTATGTCAGTTACCTCAACCACCTGTGCATAGCATGTTGTCTAGATTCTGGACCATCACTTTCCACGAAGATGCTATTAAGTTCATAGACTATCTATTTACCTCGATAGCTAATCATAGAAGGTGTTCGCAGATCCTCTTTTCTTTTAGGCGGCTAAACTAATTGGGAGCCTATCTAAATTGATTCTCCCCATGTTAAGCCTCTAAGTTGGAGGTAGAGGTGGTCATACCTTTGGCGGCACTCATGAAGTTTTGCCATCCTTCTTGTCTGCAATAGTATCTCTTACATCAATCAATATGTTAGTGTTAATCATGATTTTAGATGTCAAACCTCTAGTAGAGGTTGATAACTCACTTGAGTTCTTCTCGAATTGAGTAGGTATCATCTCAAAAGCTTGTTTGACATAGTCAAGTTGATACTATTTTATTTTATTCCCATATTCTTTTCGAACACTCCCCTATTTTTGTAGAGCTAGATTTTCTCTATGATCCGGAGTATCAAAATGTTCTTTATCACATTACTCATTTGAGGCCATTTCCCTGGAGTATGTTCAAACCCTGCAGGCTGTATGAACTTAACCTCTCTAGATTCATCACTAGCAACCAAGATGACCAGCCATTTAGGTGCCTCTACCATCTCGGTCTATTTTGCCAACTTGTTCCAGGTGAGCTTCTCTTCTTGTTTTAGGCATGATATTTTTTGTATTTTGGTTTTGGTTTTTAATTTTCTTTGGTGATTTTTGAATTGAAAAACAAAGATGAAAATAAAAAAAAAATGCAAAAAAACTTAAAGAAATTTTGAAAGTGCAAATAGCAACAGTGACGTTGAAATTGTTTGCCTTAAAATTAAGAATTCATTTAGTGAGTGATTGATGCGTGTTAGTGTATGTATATGTATACATAACATAACTAAAAGTAAATCTGTAAAATATTTGTTGCTGAACTTGAACTTCTTTAAATGAGTAGGTGAAGTGTAACAAACTAATACCATAGAAGTTGTTTGCCAAATTGATTGTAGGACTTTAAAACAACATAAATCTAGCATAAATTTAGCATAAGTGTTATCAGCCTTGAGTTTTCAGCTCTAGAAGTTGTGGAAAGAAAATTGAGTAAGTTTTTCAGAGAACACCTAATCGAATGCAACAGAGAATGAATAGAAGAGCAACAAGTCAAAACTGAGATGCACCCCCAAATTTGCTTGAAAATAATTGCACTTGTTAGTGCAAGTTGTTAATCGATTGATTGACTATGACTATGTAGTTAATAGAAAGCGAATAGGGATGGCAACAAGCGGATTTGGTATGGGTTTGGCAAGAAACGAGAGCCACCCTATTCCATCCCGCCTCTCATTTGACCCTGCCCCACCCTGCCTCTCATTTGGCCCTGTCTCATCTCCTGTTTAAACCCAAATCCAACGGGTTAGACCGACCTAGCCCGATTTTTTTTCCTCTTTCTTCTTTTAATCCCACTTGATATTAAATTAAAAGATTACAAATTTTGCTGCAAAATAGATTGCAACTTTCAATAGAACCAATCCAATTTGTAGGCCAATAAATTATTAATTTATTCCAACTTTATATATATTGATATATATTTAATATTTACTAATATTATATTGGACGGATTTCCCTAAACCTGTGACCCGGCCGAGTTCCTAAAAGCTAACCCCGGTACCTCCCCCGAAACCCACTTAGTTAACCCCGGACCTGCCCTCAATCAAGGGCGAGTTTGCAGTTTACCTAGACCCATTGCCATGCCTAAAAGCGTATGTGTGCAAGTACAAAAAAAAATGATATAGGAGACAACTCTTGTTAGGACTTTGAGGTGTTTTGGTGAACTTAAACTCTTTAAAATATTTTATAAGATGTTTGAGAGCCTATAAGATATTAAAAAATGTTCGATAATTTTTTTTTGAAAAAGAGCTTATAAACTTTTAAAATAAAATATTAGGAGCTCATAAGCTCTTTTTGAAAAAGTAAAGAGTTCCCAACTTACTTTTAAAATTTTAACGAGTTTCCTTAACTTTAATTATATTAATTGCAAAATTGACATTACTAACATCTTATAAACTTCAAAATTTTATTTTATCCTAACACTTCAACAATTTATTTTTAAAAAAAGATTAAGCATCTTATAAGCTACCAAAATTATCTTATAAGATATAGGAATTAATAAAAAAATTTAAATAAATTTAGCCAAATACTCTCTTTATTTATTTGTGGTAAAGCTTGTCTTCAAAATATTACACAGCTTCTAAAATCTTCAAGCTGATGTGCTGTACAAAGTTTAGTACAATATGGACTCTTTGCTTTTCATACAGGCTTGATATCTTCTATCGTTCGTTCTTTAACCATGAACCTTTTGAAGTGAATCGATTTTCTAACTTCATGAATTTGAGCTGAGATGAATTTTGGACCATCAGGCTTTTCTTCCCTGGCCTGAAGAAAATATATATCGACACAAACACAAAATCCAATAAGAGCAAAAGATTTTTTTTTCCTTTTAAAATGTTAATTGCACATTTGATATTTTTTTTCTTTCACAAACTAAAATTTCATCACACGCTTGTTTTTGGACTCCAAGACACATCATGCAGGTTGATCAAATATATTGAATGTATTGCTTCCAACACCATTCAAGACCTTATCCAATAGAGTGAGTTTCTGAAATATCACTTCCCAGAGTCAGAAAACAAAACATGGAATGGCCTTATACAATGGACTGAGATTATGAAATCCCTTTTCCCAGAATTAGAAACAAGACATGTAATCACCATCGACTCCACCTTAAGCCGGAGCAAAATTTACAAACCTAACAAGGGGTTAGAGAGCATAAACACGCCTAAGATCTCCTTAACACACCCTATACAGTAATGACTATAATGCGAATTGCCAGTTTTTGAATGCGAAATATCCACATTTCTAATCAAGACTAATATGACAAACTGCTAGTTTTTTTACACAAGATATCCATCCTAATCACTTTGGGCAAATTGACACATTTGATAAAATCAATGTTGGATTATTGAATCCTCAACAATTCATGCGAGGACAGTCCATTCCATCTAAAGTCCAAGGTCATGTAGCTTTAGCTAATTCCCACCTACTGGATATAAGTAACTCTCCATGCTCCCCGGACACCTCACCCAAGTACAGTTGTAATGATCATAAACATAAACTAGGAAAAAGCAAAACATGCATGATAAACTGAGGAATATCAGATCCCATCTTATTATCCTATTAAGTAGATGTAGCACGTTCCAAGTTCAACAAACTGTAGGTAAAAATAAGTTGTACATGCCTCAAAAGGACATGAACTTTTCATCATTTAGTTGCCTTGCCTTTACGTCTGCCATTACTGCTTGTTTCAATTATGTAGCAGACCATTGAATCCACATTGTCCCCAAAAATGCTGTAAGCCTCAATCACCTGCAAATAGCTGAATCCCATGGACAACATAATCTGCATGCTGTCACTCTGAGCAGAACCCAGCAAACCAAACTCATCCCCTCCTTCCTTCCTGGTATCACCTCCCGATGACCCTGATATTCAGCAGTATGTTGGCCAAATTTAGTGCAGGATTCTAACCAATAACCCTACCTCAGTTAAAATTCAATTCAACATATCATAGAGTAACTCAAATGGCTGCAAAGTTAAATACAAACACTCACTAGCTGCAGAAGATGATGGTTCAGCTACAGAAGTTGACGACGCTGTATAACCTAGGTGTTGCTTGAACTTTTCATCAGCCAGATACTCTGCCCTTGAAGCTTCCATCACCATGTGTTCAATTTCCTTTTCAGTCAGTTCAAGATCTGAATAGAAACGCCCTTCAGCAAGAAGTGCCTGCCAAAGAGAGAATTTTGTCTAATTCGGCGTACAGAGAATGTAAGATCAATCTCTGTGACAAATAAGTACACTTACATTATCAATCTGTTGATCCTGTTGAGCTCTGATTGCTGCTTTGACCTGATCTTTATCGATATTAGTCTGTCATTTAACCCACAAAATTAGTGACTGAACTACCTAACTGAAAGGAGATACAATAATGATGGGGAGACTGTAGATATGGTACTAATACTAAACTTCAGCATTGAGTTCCCATTTTTGCCATGGCTTCTGAAGATTTAGGTTAATAGACAGACTATTTTGTGTGTATTTCTGTACCAGCTGGGAAATAGATACACACATACCCCGTGCAGGCAGCTAAATCCAAGTCCAGCACCGACAGTAAGCCGACGTGGATCAACAAGGGAATTATAGTGATTTCCATGATGGTAACTTAGCCGTATAGGAGGTGTGTCCGTATTATAGCTCCCATGGAATATATTGATAGGTTCTGCATAACAGAAACCATGAAACTTAAACAGCAAATTAAACAGAAAGAAGACTCAACAAAATAAATGTCAATGCCAGAAACATAATCTTTTACGGGTAAAGCACCTAAACTGCAAGAATATATATGAATAGGCCGATTGTACATTTCTGATAGAGCTTGGATCTCCACATTGTTCCCGTAAACCTGCGAACAATATGGGAATCCATATGAAGAATTATTGTAAGGAACTATGCCTCATAAATGGAGCATGTATTTCATCCCCACCCCCCTACCCAAAAAAAAAAAAGGAAGTAATGGGGTGGGGGGTTGCGAAATTTCTTTTTTCCTACCCTACTTTTTTATTTAGTGTAGGGAAATAGGAAGGGCTAATAATTCATAGATTCAGCCATCATCTGCTCAAGAGGCACAATAACATCATGAGAGTTCAAATAACTAAAGAATACACTTTCATTTCCATCACTAATGTAAGCGTAGAATCTAATCATTTTCCAACCAACTAGCCATTCAAGTTCCACGGGCTTCAGCTTCTCAATCTTATGCATCATCTAGATAGAAACGTTCCCTATACTTGAATTTCTAGATTTACATTTACAGTTAAATGAAAAGGACATGGTGATAATATATTTCAAAATTCTTTTATCATATTTTTCTTTCCTCTATAAGTAAAAGACAAAACTGCCTTATGCTTCATAAAAGAGAAAACAGTTCAGAGAAAACTCAATTTACTTCATTCATCTTCATTTAAAAGTATAAGCACAACATCTCAGGGATTGTTATGAGAGCATTCCTAACCTATGTCTATAATGGATTATTGCCATTAGAGAGAATCATTAGAAGACATCCATGATTGAATCCAAAAGAATGTCATTGTAAGCATCTAAATCCACTCACCCAGCTTTAATCTAAAATTTGACCTAAAGAAGACATCTTCAATGGAAGTCACATAAGAATATTTTGCACACAGCAACTCAATTAAACTGATTTTCAAATTCCATTTTGCTTTATCCTGTGGCCATGTCTTCTTAAAACAAGCACTGCATTTATCACAAAATATCCAAAATAGCAAGCACTCATACCCAATTGACCCAGCTTCGTTTCAACCTGTAATCTTATTAATGCTAAGCCATTTCTTAAATACAGAGCTGTTGCATTACAGTTAATGAGGTGTGCTTTCAGAAATCTGATGGAGTTATATCATTCCACAAGGTTGCAGCAAACACCAAATACATAATTCTTGAAGCAACCTAAGTTGCCATTTGGAAGACATGCGAGAGAAGCTTTCCAAAAATGCAAAGAAATCCACTACATACCTTATCTCTTCTCTTCCTCTTGCAATAGGAAGTAAAACCTTCTGTTATAAACTGAGAGAAGTGATCTCTTTCTCGCTCCTGCACAAACAAAAATCTGTTACTTTCTAGTAGGGCATAAAAAAGCAACTGGAGGACTTTCAAGGAAATAAAGCCCTCTCTTAAAACACAAAATATTCACAGAGTCATCACTTCGATTGTCTGAAACACATGCAGAATACCAAATGAAAATCATAAATCAAAACAAACATTCACGATAAACTCCAACATACCACTCCTAGACAGATCCGAAAGCTAAAGACAGCTAAACAAAGCTCACATGGAAAGTCAGATTTGGCCTTTCCTTTTAATCAATAAAGATGCATGCGGGTGTTTCATTATTAAATACCCACTTGCAAGGTCATACACATTGGCTATAGAATTAATCTTCTGGCTGGTAAAATTTTTTATCTGAATTTGGAGAAAATGGCACGTTAGCCTTAATGAAACTTCTTGTTTCTTTTGCCAGAATTCACATCATTACTGAACAACTACAATACACCAGCAGCTCTAAAACTCAGTTGAAGAGTTGCATGGTAAAACATGGCACTTGTGGGCCCTTCTTTACAGATGATTGAACACTCTAAAATGTGTCCAAATAAATAAAAAGCGTGCACGTTTCAGAACTTTTTAACTTATTAGACATGTGCTGCATTAGTTAAACACAAACTATGCAATGTCCACAACCTAACAATTGTTCAAAGCTAGACCATTTTGATTACTCCAGTAAGTAGTTTACGTCTTAATTCACTCTCAGTTTAATATATTGCTGTTTTTATCATATTATGACTTCCTTCTATTCTATATATAATGCCGACTTGCATTCACTTAACATGCACAACACTAAGAATGCCACTGATTTAAATTATTAAACATATCAGAATTATAGTTCCTCAATCATAGTTTAACTATGTTTTCTTAATTAACTTCCACAGCCAAGTCATGTCCTATGTTTCTTGATAATTTTTGTGTCACCATGTCCAGATCATATTGTAATCATGTTACCGTAGCTATACATGTAAAATGTAGCTAAACAGTTAAATAGATTGGAAAACGCCATTTCAAAAAATTAAAGATGGAAAGTTATGTATCACGTAATCTTATTAGTCATCTTAATGTTTTCTTAACTGAAAATGCTGTGACATGCAGCCATTTCAATTAGTTTGGGTTTTTGATGATCAATCTTGTTACATGAAGTAACATGTGAAAATTGGCAATCAGTTACAGAAGTAAATGCACATATAAAAATATACTTTAACTGAACAGCAAAACACTACCACTTCTATAAGCTGTCTATAAGAAATCAAGATCCAACTATTTTATTGTCAACAATATTGCAAATTATTAAAATAGCATGAGGAATAGTAGACAAAGGAAAAATAGATGTCAGAAAAGGAAAACTAAAAGTTCATAGAAAATTAGAAATATATTCCTTCACAGGATCAATCATAGCGTCACTCAACTCTCATGATTGAATCATGATAAAAATAATGTAATATTTCAAATGGTTCATCTGTAATTTAAAAGGAAACATTAAATTATCTTAAAAATCAAAAGTAGAAATTAAAGCAATTCTTCTAAACAGTAGGTAATACCACTTGAGGAAGGATCAGCAAAATATAATTAGGATTTTTGAAAACTGAGAGTATAGCATCTGTTGATGTTAAAAGTCAAAGAGCAACTCTTTTTCCACTCAAATACAGAAGGTATTGGCTATAGGCACAAACGAGTAAGCTATCACTCATGAGCATAAGAAAACAAAACCTCTCATACCATGTAGTCAATGCACATCTGCCTAACCAAATTATACAGTTCAGAGTCGCCATACACTTGATCTGCAACAGCACGAAAGAGACAATTCCCATCCTCAAGCATCTTTCTCACTTCCAAGCCCTTAACCCGCTTTAAATCAATCTTAAATTGGTGTTCTCTTTCCTGCAACAGATAAAACATGTTCCCTTTACCATATTAGTCCGCCCACAATCTCAATTGTGCTCCAATCCTTTCTAGCTCGAAGCAGAGTAACAGAGAATAGCATGCAGCATTGGAAAATTAACAAGTGCCACTAATCAGCACTTTAATATTTGACCCAACTGTTAATCAACAACTAATTGCGATACTTAGATATTAATAATGTGAAACTCATTGAGTTGATAAGAATCCATTTAACTAATTCCTCATCAAGATTCAAGAAATATTGAAACAGCAAGGTAATAGCTGAAAAATTCAAAGATAGACTTGGAATTTGGAGCCAGTTTGTATTACAGAAAGCGAACTTCATTTCATAAGGAAGCCCAGATCAAACTCACTGCATCATCATAGGAGGAACTATAGCAAGGGCTCTGCTCATCAGCGCTGTTATATCCTTCACCCTCACAATGAGACCTAGGTGAAGATGGATGAGATCCAGTTGGTGATGACCTGATTGATACACTAGGCCAACATGCAGGTCTCCTAGATGACCCTATCCGCAAAGAATTTGAGTCACCAGATGCAGATCTCCTAGAATTAGAGTTCACTGAAGAAGGCTTTGGAGGAGGAATAGGGGGAGGTGGAGGACATGAACTGCCAGTAACCATTTGGAAGGAACTTCCAATCATAGCATCAGTTTCCTCCTCCACAGCTGTCAATCCACCAAACTCTTTTACAAAATTTCCAGAACCCACACCATCATCATTAAGCACCTGCTCATTGTCCTCAATTTTTTCTCCATCATGGTGATCGCCATTCAAACTTTCCGGAGAAAGATCCTCACTGTTTTTCCCATTGCTTATGCTGTCTAAAACACCACAGCATTCTGGTAGTTCATCAACAATTTGATCTTGTCCTTTTTCTACCAAACTCTCACCATCCACCGCTGGAACAACCTGTGGAGTGCTTGTACCCTGCTGCTGTGGTGAAGCTGAAGAAGATGATGGACTGGACAGTGTTACCAATGTTGATGATCCGTTTTGGCTAGACGAAGATGACGAACCAGAAGAACCTCTCTGGACCAAAATCCGAGTCATTACTTCCCCTTTTCTTCAAACTCAATGCTAAGTATTTTCGCTCTTTATTTTCACCAAAAATTAGAGATACATAAGTGCAGGTTTCAATTTGTCGCGCTTTCTGGCCTTGGGTGCAGTCACACCAATTCCTCGGCTGAGTGATTTGTTTTTCCAGCAAGCCAAGCTCTGATCCTCACAAGTCGGTTTCTGCATTCCCCTAACAATTCTCATGAGACCTAGACCTCCAAATCTTGTATTCTTAAACAATAAACCCTCTTTCAGATAAAGTACTTGAATTTACTGGTGACAAACCCTGGATTACAAATTTCACCTAAACAATCTCAAACCTGCAATTTCGATACAAGAAACCAACAAAGATATCAAAATTTCGAATATTTATGCCACACAAAGGAAAAGGACATAAACTAAAGCCACGAGATAAAAACCCAACAAAACAACAGTAAGTACAGAATCAACTGCAAGACGCCTAATTGAGCTTCACTATGTCATAAAAGGCTAAAAAAGAAATATATTCTAGAAATAAACAAATGGAAAGAATCAAATTAGCTAAAAGAGGTGAGAATTTCACTACGCGGCATAAAAAAGAATCAAACAGAAAACCACAATAACTTCTAAATCAACACAAAACCAAACCAAACTAAGAAAATAGTTCAAGGTTATTGACGTACAGATCAAATTAAACAATAATCGGGCCCCAAGCAAAACCACACAGGTTTCAAGATTCGGAATTCCCGGAGAACAAGCGTCAATCCAATAACATGGAGAAAATCAATTCTTATAGCATACATAAACAAAAATTCGAAAATTAATAGGTGAATTGAATAGAACACGACAAAAAAAAAAAGAAAGAAAAAGAAAACCAAACAGCCCTAGGGTTGACCGATTGCGAGTGAAGTGGCGCACTTGAGTCAGCGATGACGAAGCAAGAAGAGTTGGAGTGTTGTTCTACCGAAAGTGTTTCCGAGGCTTACCTAATGCAAGATAACTTCAGGACCAAGAAGTTTGTGTTGTGTGTGTGTGTGTGGATTTATATATGTGTATGCATAGGTTGAGAGAGAGAAAATGCAGAGAAAGATGAGGAAAGTGGCTTTGTCGGCGAGTGAGTGAAAATGGGAGGCTGAGTTTCAAAGAGAAGAAGAAAAATATATAAACAGGGTACGTGTGACGTGACATTGGAATTTATTTTTTAAAAATAAAAGAAAATAGAAATTCAATACTGTAAATCATCCCAAGATTAAATTCCTTTTATATTTTGTTATGTTTTATATTTGATTCAACATGTTTTTACATTTTTAGAGCAAGCATGTGCTTGATTGTGAAATTCAAATTTAAATCCTTCAAACAATAAATAGGATTGTCTAACAGTCATATTGATGCTGCAATGAGCTGACTGGTCCGGAAGTCCGGTGGATTGAGTTGATATTGGGCTTGAGTTCTGCAACAAGAACAAACGTGAACTAGCCGGAGTTGCCCCGGCTAAGGCTCTCCGACGCTCAAGTAAGGTTTCTGGTGAGATGGAGGAAATACAGAATGTATGTAGTAAAGCAGTAATGTTTTAATACCTTGAGCGTAGCAGTGTTGGCCTTATTTATCATCTGAAGGAAGCATCCAATTACCCAAGTGCCCTTGTCAGGTACACTTCGGCTTATTTCATAGCTGGGGCATGATAGTCATTTAGGCCCAGATCTCGGGGCCGAGCCACGTGGCATGATCTCCTATTTTCCTGGGTAGTGCCAGCAGTAGGAGCGCGGCTCTGCCAAAGTTGTTGGCAGAGTTGTCAGAGTTGGTGGGAGCGGTTACATCCGTACGCAGTAGTCACATCTGCCACCACGTGTAGTCATCATATAAAGATTCAACTTGTCCCATCTGCAACTAGGGGGTCGATTCATGTCGACCACTTTTGGACGATGGGTTCGTGAACGGATTCTAGGTCGACTCGGGTCGACCGCGCGTCTTATAATATAGGATCGATACTGGTCGACTAGTCCAACTTCGCCACTGGGCTTTCGTCACTAGACTGTGGAAGTTGCCCTCTGGTCGATACGGGTCGACTATGGGACTTCTTATATGAGGTCGATACAGGTCGACCAAAGTGACTTGCCTCTGGGCTTAGTGGGTTGGATCCTCTGATCTTGGGCCTGTTGGGCCTGCTGCTTTATATCATTCGACATTGAGTCTCGTGTGCTGTATTCCTTGTGAAAAGAGGCCTGTTGGGCCTGTTGGGCTATCCCATATCACATATTATTCAAGTTTTCTTTCCTTATTCAATTAAATTAATTATAAAAAAATTATTTTGTTCAAAATAAATTTATTTATTTAGGAATTAGTCTACTTGGTTAGTAGTTTTTTTTTAAATTTATAAATTCAAAAAGGTCCGACTAAACTTTTACAAAGTTATAATTTATTAAAATTTTAAAATATCAATAAATTTTGTCTACATTATAAATCCTAAACAAATTGAATTTTAGCAAAATTCAAACCATTAATACACGACGTATATTTTAAATTTAAAAAATATATATTGATTTACTGAATTTTGTAGAATATCAATAAAATTTTCTATATCATAAATCCCAAACAAACCCAAAACACCAAAAATTGATTTATTAATACACAATAGATTTTTTTTTAAGTTTAAAAACAATATTTTCAGTTTAATATATTTATAGATTTTTCTTTTTTTTAAATATATTGTTACTACCAACCAAATAAAATAAATAAAAATAAATTTATTCATATACAATATTTCGGTAAGAGTTAAAGAAAAAATTCAATTTATTAAAATAAAATTTTTATTGAAAATTATTAATTTATTTGAAATCCCAAGCAAACCCAAAAAAGTAAATCTCATACAATAATTTTATTATCTCAAATAAATTGCTTAAACATATCTCAAAAACAATTCCACAACCATTTACAACCTCAAATTATTATATTTTATCTCACAAGTCACAACAATGCACAACCTCATCTCCCATTTCTACATCTCTTAAACACCAAAACATTCCCAAAATCTTTATAACTCAAAAATATGAAACCATTCTCATAAGCAATCACAACATAAAAGTTGTATTGAGAAATGTAATGAATTTTTTTTTTATATATATTTTAGGAAATAGTTATAAATTTATTTTGCAAAATGTTGGTATGTCTTTTTATATTTTGAGAGAAATATTTTTAATTATAACAATCAAATTTGAACTTTTTTGTTAAGTTTTTAAAGTGAAAATATAATTAAATAATTATTTTTATTGTAATAATTATATATATATATATATAGATTGGAAAATGGGGAAGTTTTGGATATAATGAAGGATGGAAAATAGTATTTTACAAAAATCTATTTTAATATTTTAGAAAAAAAATAAGTATATATTTAGTTATACTTTTTCAAAATAAAATTATTTTGGGAAACCTAACCAAACATTCCCAATATTCTTGAATTGAAGTACGATTTTTAATGAATTCCATTTTTTTCTTTACACGTGTTTAAATAACCTAAACACTCGTTAGTATCATTATTACAAGAATTATGAACTTCAGAGATATAGAATTGAAAGTTGAACTAACTATACATCATCATTTTACCTTTTTAACCAATGCTAGGTTACTCTCCATGCTCACATGTAAAAACAGATTATCCATTATTGTAATTAACAATCTCTATCTGCAAATGAAACATTATTAGATTGATTGTTATCAATATAGATATTTATCATTATTCCTTAATTGTTTTATTTTTTATTTTACACAGTAAATAAATATAAGCGCATTATACATTTTTTTACAAAATTTTAAAATGTGAATTAAAAACTCAAAAAAAAAAAAACTGATTTTTGAAAAAGATTTTAACTCTATTTTCCAGCTGTATCACTTATTATTTTTAAAATCTTAATATCAAGTGACAACTATAAATTCATTGTATATTTATATGCAATAACACTATACATACTAAGAGTTGGATTGTTTTTATTCTAAATCAACATTTTCTCTTTGTATGTTATTTTAAAAACAGAAAACATGATTGTTTGTACCATTTTCAATGAAAACACTATCTATATTTATTTTCATACCTATAAAAAATTTATAATACTTATTAATTTAAAAGTAATTAAAATCCACTAATTAATTAAATATTAATTTTTTTATCATTTCAAGATAATGGAATCCACATAAAATTTAATACTAATTTTTTATCACATCATCATCCACTAACTTATTATTTCTTTTTCTATCTTCTTAAAACAATGGAGTTTATAATCAATTAAACAATAATAATTAACACTATTATATTAAAATATTTAATTTTATTATATTAAAATATTATTTTCAATCTTTTTTTTTTGTCAAAATTTTCACAATTCTTATACAATAATATTTTCATTTTCACATGCAAAATAATGATAAAATGAAAACACATTCTAAAACAATGAAAACAGAAAATAAGAATGAAAATTCAACCAATCCAGGCCAAAATTGCCAAAATCATATGGGAAAGATGTACTGAAAGTTTCATGATGACATGAAAATTGAAAACAATCAAGGTTACACCATATGTATTCATGATGAACATTTAATTCTCACCATTTATCAGTGGAACTCCAAAATAAGAGTCTCATCAATTACAATATTTAACCGCACATTTATATATAAAAGGCAACACAATAATCTTTATAAAACTGACAAATATTGTATAATACAGAGCGCGCAGCCATAATTCTCTATAGGGGTTATATATGTGATGAATCATGATCAGTGCCTGCGAAGAGCCACAGCAGAAAGCACAACCAAGAATATGAGGATGACTGCAGCAATGAAGGAAGCCACCACAGCGCCGCTGACGCGCTGGCAGAAGTCGGTGAACTGCTGGCAAATGGCGAACCAGTTTGTGTTGGAATTCCCATTGTGGGCTAAGTACACAATCGCCGCAGCCGCCGCCGCCGCCGCTGCTGTAAATGCCATCACCACCTGCATGCAACACAAATTATATAATATTCGATAACATTGCATAAACATAAACAAAAACAAATGGGTTTTATATATATACATATATATATATATATATTCAAGATCATGAGTAGAACTACATATATATATGTATAGCTTACCGTGTCGAAGATGAGGAGGAGAAGCTTTACTCCAACTGCATGGGGACGGACAATGGCCACAATCGAGAAAGGCAAGGACAGAACTAAATAGCCACTGGCAATCGCATTGGCCACCACGAAGAACCTGCAAATTAATTTCATACAAGAGAAATCCAAAAAAATATATAGAATAAATGGGTGAAAATATATATGCATCAGAAATTAAAACATATATAGATATAGATAGATACGTGAAGGTGGGTAGGTCATCATAGCTGGCTTGAAACTGGAAAAACTGAGTGAAAAAAGGCAGAGTTTGGTCTGTGGTTCCCATGGTGGCGGTGGCAGCCAAAGCAGCAACAAGGGCGCAAATCCTGAGGATAAAGTCGAAGATGGCTACTCCTCTCTTCCACCTGGCTTGTGGGTGTAGCGGAGTTGCTGTCGTGGTGGCAGTGTAGGCAACAGGTTTTGCCGTTTTGGTGGACTTGGATTGGTCAGGATTGATGTTGATGGCTGTTTCGTGAGTACTGCCGCTGCTCTTCGTGGAATCCATTGGCTATTTTTTTATTAATGTTTCTTCTTGGGAATTAATTAATTAAAACAAGAATGGTGGGCATGTGGGAATTTATAGCGGATTGAGCAGAGGAGCAGATTATGCAAATGGATTAGTTTGATATATATATTATGGGATTGAAGATATATGAAAGTGTTTTAGGTATTGGTGATGGTGGAGTTGTTGCTGAACTTGCACCACCAGTATTTATATTAATGGTATGATTGGTACGTAGAAATAAATTGGGAATAAAATGGACATTCTTAAGTTTATTTTTAAATTCATGATTAATATAATTTAGATTTAGGAATGTTCATTTTTGTCGGAATCTCTATTCCCAAAAACATGGGCTTAGCTATTCCCTTCTACCCCATGATTTAGCCATTCCCAATCCATCAAGAATGAACTATATTTTTTCTTTTTAACAAAATAAAACTCTATAATTTAACAAAATAATTTTATATTTAAAAAAAATCTTCACTAATGTAATTCAAATAACATTAAAAGTGATATTAAAATTGCATAATTATAGACTTATTTAAAAAAAAATCTATGGTTATATATAAAAAATATTTTACTAATAAATACTTTTATTTTAATAATTTTCTACAAAAGGGTAATTTGATCATTTAAAAAATTTAATCCATTCCTACTAATCATTCATATTTACCAATCATTAGAATGAAATTAAGGAGGGAATGTCGATTACATTCCTTCTCATTTTTTGTGCATACCAATCATAGGATAGATTATACCAACATCATTTCATTCCCAACTTCATTCAATTTCTAAAGTCATTTCATTCCTACCTAATTTCATTTCTGCATACCAATCACCACCTAAGGATTTCAAGCTTTTGCATGTGTTGACATTATTGATGAGAAAAAACAAGATGCAAGTTTGCATAAGTAAACTGGTTTAAATTCTCTACTTCAATATATATTTCATCTCTTATTTTATTGTATGAAAATATAATACGTGTCTTAAATATTTCTTTATAAGAATAATTAATTGAAAACCAAATACACTTGTCTTAAAATACATCACAATGAAATATGAGTGAAACATGAAATGAAATAAAAAATCCATAATTGAGAACCAAATACACTTATCATAAAATACATCACATTGGAATACGAGAGAAATATGAAATGAAATAAAAAATCCAAGTGAACTAAAGCAGCACTATTTGGTACAGGGTGGATTTATCTATACACAGTAAATTATTAGAAGTATGGACGAGTGTTTATCAATATCTTTTGATGATCAAATCCGATCAAAAATCGAAAAGATAGTTAAGAAATTAAATTACACCTACAACATACAAAGTTTAGAATCAATTTAGCAAATAATGTTTTTGATAAAGTATTTATATGAATGGAGCAGAGGGAATTATTATTGTCAGTGGGAGCATCTTTAGAGTTTAGAAGTTTAGACCAATCTTTACCAATGAGATGCTCAATTATTGAGATTAAGTTCAATTATATTCATGAAAGCAATCAAAGGAATATTTCAATATGCATACCAAATTTAAAAAGAAAAGAAAAACTCTTTGAAACATATGCGTGATCTATTTGATAATAGATTGTACATACTTAATTTACGTATAGATCTATAAAATAAACTGTAAATTAAAATTAAAATTAAAAAATAATATAAAATTTTACATTTTGATACGCGCATAAAGACTTGAATGGAAAATAACTGAGTGCTTGTTTACATTTTCATTTTCCTACTATCTAAAACATAGAAAACGTGTTTGTTTCGTTCGTCTTAGCAAAAGATATTACTTTTTTATTCTATTTTATATATCTATAACCCGTCATTTTTAAACCCATACACCTGTTTTGTTATCTAGAACCCTCACTCTATCAATTGAAAATAATTAAGATTCACTAATTAATTAACCAATGTTATCTTTCTTTAAATTAAAAACACCCACAATAAATTCTAATCATAATTTTTAACTAATGTAAATTAATACATCATCTACATTAAGTCGTTAAATTGATCATTCTACACCACTAATTCAAGAATGTTTTCATTTTCAAATTTCAAAAATATAAATTCAAAAAATAAAAAATAAAAACGAGTTTAAATATCTTTACACACGCAGAGGGAACATTACCAGCATTTTAATAGATAAATAGAACTCGGGTATATCAGGCACGCAGTCCAAGCTTGTACAAAGAAGCAGAAGAATAAGGATCCAATATGTATCTCAACCAACAGTAAATTATTTTGACTTCACAAAATTCAAATTTGCAGCCAACTGAGATTTTTCTCTCACGGTATCACTCACTGCTCATAATTTACAAGCCGGGTTATGAAAAAAGCTGACTTTTATTTTACAAGTATCAAAATCCCCCATAAAGGTAAAGAATTGCAACTGCTGCTGAAGCTCCATCAACATCAGGCATATATACTGTGGTTCTCTCGCTCTCTCTCTCTCTCTCTCTCTCTCTCTCTGTTTAATAGAAAGTAGTAATAGAAATGGCTACAGAAAAAACATGGCCCCTACGGTACTTTGACACAAACCAACAGTACAAATAAACGGTCCCTATGGTCGTAATCTCCATCCACGCTCAGCAAGTGCTTTATGCACCCGGTTGGCAGCCTCTGCAGTATCATTTAGAGGAGGATAACTCCAGCTATCTGACATCTAAAATGGAAGAAAGAAAGGGAAAAAAAAATCAGTAACCAACCAAAACTAAAATCGGGTATTCTCAACACATAAATGCATAATTTACTTGCTAATCCATTTCAAACAGACAAGAAGATAAATTTCACAAAAGTACTAATGCTATAGGTTAAATTTCAGACTTCATCCAGCGGCAGTATTAATAGTATTTTGTAACCCAGCCTATTCAATCATTTCACCATGATATGACAACCGTTAAAACAATCATATGTCAGGTTACAAGGAATATGGAACATTCTAAACCAAAACCAAGCATATTGAATGGTTCAGATATACGTAGGAGCACAACAAGAGGTATTTCTACCTAATGCTAATTTTCTTTGTATTCTTGGGAAGCAGACACAAACTCATGCAAGCAAAAAACACGATTAATAAATTGTTGAGAAAATCACAGGCTAACTAGATTAAAAAATCAGCAGTTAAAAACTATACTCTTATATCCCATTTTTCGTCAAAAATCTTCTCTCCTTCATGATCCATCAATCAACAATTTCTCATATTTAATTAGCTTCTGGTGGACAAAGTTATTTTTCACTTTCCTTAAATATATTTTTCTTGTTCCTCTTCTGGTGCATGGTTGGGAGGTTGAGAGGGCTGGTCATTGGTTAAAAAATTCCACAGAAGCACCAACATATCACTGTCTGATCATCAGTCTGTATATAAAAAATCCAACATGATGTCTCTAGCTGTCACTTACATCCTCAAGACCTGTAAATGGTCGAACCAGACCTCTTTCTCTTAGCTTCTTATGGAAATCCACAAACTTCCATGTACAACGTTCGGCTCCAACAACATAAACAGGCTTCCTGCAATGACCAAAGATTCAGTCAGATATTTGGCATGTGTGCTTCCAAAATCATCAATAACTGTTATCACGCATACCCGGTGCTGCAAGCCTCACTCAACATACTAACTGAATCAGCAGTGATTACAAAAGCATCAGCCCAAGCCAAATGTCCCATATGCGGATTAGGTTCTGATAATGACAATTTAGACATCAGTTAAGTCTCAAAATAAGTTATCAATCACCCATATATTCAGTGAATGTGAAGTACCTTCACCATCCCATATGTATATTTTGGGATGAGTTCCAAGTTCTTTAAGAATCAAGTTAGAAACCTGTCAAAAAGGCCAGCAAGCAATGAACGGAATAGTAGGTGAAAGAAGGGCAAAGTTATATGGACCATAGGTCAGTTGAACTTGAGTGAAATAAATACTGAAAACTGGAGTTCTTCTTACCTTTTCAGGTGTCCTCCTTGAGAAAGATATCCTCACACTTCCACAGCTTGTGAGAACATTGTGCAGAGATGCAGTCAGCTGTTTCGCAAGGTCTGTGCTATATCTGCAGTACCCTATTAATAGATAGAACCATAAGAATATGAACAACCATCTAAAATGTTCCCTGACTTGCACACCCCTCAAATAACTGATATCATATTTCAAGACAGCACTTCTTTCTTTGTTACTTCCCCCTTCCTCACAACATAAGATTTGAGTACCCTCCCAAAGAAAACTAAAACATAACAAAAAAAAAAATATTTCCAGATATAACTTGAGAGAAAGAAGGAAGAAAAGTCTTTAAAAGGTGGAGAAAATGCTTGTAGATTTCAAGCACTATCATTTCATAAATTAATGAGATGCAGGCAAAAAAAACAGTGTACCGGATCAAATTTGAGACAAATCCATTAGATGGTGAATCCATCAACCACACAAGAAGTGTGAAGAAGAAATAGAAAACTCATACACTGGTCCAACCATAGCATTGAAATTTGATATGATGAATACATGAACCCAAATCCATTCTTAAAATCTAAAGAAAGAGGAAAAATCGACACCAAATATTTCATGACATTTTGCACATATCAATAGAGTGACAGGTGCATATTCTGGTAGTCTTTTCTTGACTTCAATAGGTGAACAGAGTGCCAAATCCAAATTGGGTAGACTCCCAATCTTTTGCCATGGCCAAGAATCACTCATGACACCATAACAAAACCCCATTCATAGTTCCCCACTTATCGTGTTAATCATACAATTGGCTAAACAAGACTAACACTGAATAGTCAAGTATAGATAATAATTTCTTAAAAACAAAGCAATAAAACAGTTCATCAGAAATTTATCTTTAACCAATTTCATATGTAGTTCTTTTAACAAAAAACAAAAGGCGCAACACCAGGATCGTGGAAGAGAGATTACTTGTGGGCCCTCCAATGTTGACTACAAGCAAAGGCTTTGGCAGAGGTGCAAACTCATCGTGCCAGGCATTAGCCGCACTACGAAGTGCAGCAGAATCTACCTGATGAAGTGCTCCTACTGTGAGAACCTAAGCGATGACAACAAGCATCAACAGCAATATACAGCAAGGAATCAGTGGCAGCAATTCTCAGCAGGTAAAGTAAACTAACTATGTAAATGTGTGGAGAAGTACATACAACACGTCCATCAGGAGGTTCATGTGGTGTTATCCACTTCCGGAGAAAGTGAGGAACCTGCTCCAGTGCATGAGGGGTCAGTGGGTAATAATCATGCTGCGGGGTTATCACCATATCAAACCTCTCCAGATGGGACCTTGGATGTTGAATCTGAAAAGCAAGGGCATGAAAGTGCCATAAATCCTTTTTAAATAAATAAAAGAAATAAAAAGGCATGACATATCCATTTCAAATAACACATAGATGCAAATAGTTCCCCCCGAATTGAGAAACTGCCAAAGAGCACAAAATACAGTCTGTAAATAAAATATGTATTACTAGTTAAATATATATAAATAGATTCTGCTCTAGATACTTTCAGAAAGAGGAAAAACTAAGCACTAGCATAATCAATACGAAATAATGTGCTATTACAAATCTTTCAAAAATCATCATCTATACTATGAAAAACTCTTTATAAAAAAAAAATGAAAATGAAAGTGTAATATGTTCATATAATATAAATATAATCAGAAAATTCATAATTTGTACTTGGTAATGATCTGCTTCAGTTCACAAAAAAATACTAAAAAAGCACTCAGAAATATCCATAAAGGCTTAGGATGCTTTATCAACCATCATATGCTGGATAAATGAAAATAGGCTATCCAAAATCCTTTAAAGATTAATTGTTTTACTAGCCAATATATACGTATATATGAAGACTAAAGAAACTAATTTTTCACCAGAATTTTAATTAAAAGGAGAAAATTAGTTCATCTGCCAACTTAGAAAGTTGTAGCAATAGACAATTTGTAGAAGAAATGCAAGAACGGAATTTCCTCATGTAAATGTTATTACTAAGTTCTACTTGACTCTGATTTCAACTATCCGACTTTAAGCCAATATATTAGAGAGAAAACTCAAAGTGTTTACACAGCAGGGTTTAGATTTATTACTGCATCATTAGTCCTACAAGAATTCAAAGACATAAGGAGAATATCAAAACAGGTCAGAGTGGCAAAAGGACATCACCAAAACTACTCAATGCGACCATTTTGTTAATTTTCTTTCATTATTGACATAAAATGTTCTTTACAGTCACAAGAATATGCCAAATGCAATCAAATATTCTTAACTGTGACTTGAAAGTAAAAGGGCAACGTACAAACCTGGACGACAAACACATTTTCAGATGCTAATCTTTTTATAGAGCTTGCAATTGAAATTGTATCTCTGCCAGATGCAGCCACAAGTAGTGGACCATCCCTAGAAAGAGGTTAAAATGTTATTTCTCATCCATAAATATGATCGAGAAATGCACATAAACGATTAATATCCTTATGAGCATAACAATAAAGAGATTGTCCCACCCACAAAAATACATGAAAGAAATCCTCCTTTGAGATAACAAATTTCTATTCCAAATGTAATGGTTCGGTGGAATCTTATAAACCAAAAATGCAAATGATTTTCCTTCGTAAACAAAATTTACATGTGTAGTATCAACTCCCTTGACCAACATCAAAAGTCATGTAATAGAGAATGTGATCATTTACTTAACTTTCAGCAGAAAAGAGAATAATGCACATAACAAACATTGCCATTTAGAGTGAAGTGCGAATGCCTAGTTATGTTGATTTTACTTTCATGGCGGCTGTCTCCTTTTATTTTATTTCACAAAAGCTTCCCTACCCTCCCCCAGCGCCTCTACCATTAAGGCAGTGCAGTGATTTTATTCAATATGTTCTCGTAACAAGTCACGAAAATGACCTTTCATTGATACACAAAACAATGCATGTTCAGCTCAATAATTCCTAGATAGGGAATGTTTTGAGTGCAAAGGAAATTTCTGTCAAATTCTCTATCACTTTGACTGCTAATCTACATCATATTCAAATTGCAAAATACCCATTAACATTGCTTCTGCGAATTCCAATTCTGCACAACACTTTCGATAATGTATTCAAAAGAAAAAACCTCCAACATAAAGCATTCATCTTTAACCATGAAAAAGGGTCACAAAAAGCATCAGCATCTACATCAACATAATTAGACAATTTTATAGATGTAGAAAAAGATTCTATTCTAATTTGGATGTTCACCCAATGAGCTAGAAATGTGAACAATCAGACCTCAGTTATTTCTCTTTGTAACATAAATCCTGGGCCGTTAAATTCTGTTTTTGCAGTTACCGGAAAGATTCATTTAAGAACGTGGCTTTTGCAAAAATTTAAGATGAATCCTATTTAAGTAATTCATGTTCTTGTTCTACAAAGCAGTAGCATCATAACCCTAGCAAATTAGATTTATTTCAACAGAATCCTATGCTTACATTCAATTCCTCCAACATACTTCATTCCCCCCAAAAAATAAAAAAGTGTTTGGTTTGGAATATTTAACATTTCCATATAGAAAATCTATTTTCAAACCCCACAACAAATCCTCAACCCTATTTTCAAAGCTTTACCCTATTTTGAGCTAATTCTTTTTACATTTAAAAACAAGTAAACCAAACATGTTTTCTCAAAATAAATGTCAAATCAACCTATCAACTCAATTGGTCAAACTTTTGCAACTCACTCATCCAAACAATTTTTTTTAACAAATTCTCCATTCCCTCAGGTAATCTTCTCAAAAGAATTTCAAACAATATTTCCCCAGGATGGTAATGTTTCATTCTTCCTACAAAAGAAAAAGGCAATTCTGGACATACAATTGATGTGGTACACAATATCAGCGGATAGTCTAAGTAGAATAGTATTCTATGTCTCGCATGTTTGGGGGGGCCGGCGGCTTGAAACTTACTGTTCAAAAGTTTCTTTGGCCATTCTGACAATACTCTTTACATCAGCTTCCAGTACTGATGACAAGCCTGCGCTGACACCATCCTCCCTAGGCAAAGGCACTAGTTTTCTCCCTCCTCTGGCTATCAGAATTCGTGAATACCCATATATCCAGCTAATGATACGGTACAACTTTTTATGGAGAGAAACTGGGAGCCAGTGTAGCCACTCATTGATTCCTCCTGTCGGTCTTGTAACCCTCTGAACAACATAAGCAGCAGACAGTTCACAACCAACTCAAATATAAAGTTTTAAAATAAATTAAGCACGGATTCTCCTATATTAGATAGTGAACACTTCAATTGACCCAGTTTTAAGCATACTCTCAAACAGAAGCTTGTGCATTACTTCATAGATCACAGATGTCGTGCCACATAGTGGAGAAGGCATTGAACGTAGCAATGAAGAAGAGAGATTATCTTCACAAGGAAAGAAGAAACAAAACCCTCTAATTAATATTTTCAGAAACATCCTTAACTAGAACAAGGCAGCTTCAGCAAATTTTTCCAGTCTACTGAATGAGGGGTAAGCACAAGAAAAGTTGGCATCGCCAGTAAGCATAAAAAAGAAATTAAGAGAAGAATTTCAAAATTCATAAACAGAAAACATTTTCTCATGACATAAGGGTTTTTCTTGGCCACTTCCTGTTTATTTGCATCAACTCGAGTCTCAAGAAGAAATCAGTAAAAGAATAGTGAAAAACAATTTTTCTTCTTTTTCACTAACCTTCAATTGAAAAAGAAAAAAGAAATTCTCCAAAAGGTTTCAAATTGTGCAACTTTAAGTTGTGGTAAATAAGAATGAACATCATTTAACTCATTTTCCCAGATTATCAACTTTAAGTTGTGGTAAACAAGAATGAACATCATTTAACTCATTTTCCCTGATTATGTCCATAAGAACTTCCAAAACAACTAATTCAGGCACGCTATTCACTAAAATTGGTAAATAAATCTGAAACCAGGTATTGCGGAAACAGAAAGGAACATACTTCACTTCAACCCAACCAGCAGGCCGCAGCCCGGCCCCAAATTGTTTGATCAATTTTTACTACTAATCCCCCATAAAGAAAGAAGCAGAAACATCTAACCATTCAATAATTCAACTTACTTTTTGCCCCACCCTCAAAACATCAGCACAAAAAATCACATACAACAGAGGAAATTAGATGCATGCATACCCTTAGGGCAAAACTGTAACCTACAAACAATGAATTATGACTTCAAACTAATCATCTCCCGGCTTTTCACTACTCAGTCAACCCACGACAGAAATAACAACACCCCCCACCCCCCCAAAAAAAAAATTACTAGGAGAAGCGGAGACTTACATATAGAGTTTGCTTTTCAGATAAGCCGAGGGCGCGAACCAATCCGATGCTCTGGTTTTCGGAAGACGGAAAACCGTTTCCGATTATGACGGCGCGCCGGATGACGCCATAAACCCCGCCCTCGAAAATATCAGGCACTCCGCCCATCGATTGCGGGCTCCCTGGGGGCTCCGGAAGCCTAATTGGCTTCATTACGCCTGAATTGAGAATAAAAATTTGTGGGTATTTAATGAAAAACCCTTGATAAGATTTTAGATTGGGAATCCCCCCTCGATTCAGTTGTGGGATATAGATGGAAAGAATGAAGTAGTAGACAAAACAAAATTAGATTTTGGTCTGCGATAGTGTGCTGGCAATTCTGGCAAAAGCGGTTCCGTTCCACCTGAATTTTCCTTGTTCTTCACTTCTCTTCTCCTCTTTTTTTTTTTAATTATTATTTTTTATTTTTCCTAATCTCACTTTTTTTTTCGCTTTCTTTATTTTATTTCTATTTCCACTTTAATTGTTTTCTTCGTTAGATTTTTTTTTCTGAGTTTAAAATGTTTTATATTGTTTGTAAACTTAAAATTCCTATTTATGACTTTTTTTGTGAATCTTGTATTGATAATTTAGAGTTAAACATCCAAATTATGTTTTATTTTATTATCAGTTTTCATTTGAATTTCTTTAGTCAAATTAAAGATGGTATTTTATATTAGATCCACGAATGTCCAATCTTATTCAATCCAATTGGGATGGGTAGAAAACCCATTCGGCAGCGAGGCGAGGATGGATTGAATTCAAATTTATGATAAACTCACTCCACATCGACCCAAAATATTTATTAATATATTATTTGTATATATTTTTAAAATTCTAACAAATATATATATATATATATATAACATCTAATGTTAAATGTAATTTTTTTAGTCTAATACCTTGGTGTTTGATATTATTTATTCTTTTATCATAACTTAGTATGTAATATGTGGAATTTTAACTTTTTTATTATTTAATTTAGCTAATTAATTTGTATTGTTGTACAACTTAACTTGAATGAAATTTTTCATGATGATTTTATCTTAAAAGAATGCATCTTTCAAAAAATAAATTATATGACAATTTAATTAAATTATTGTATTTTAGTAATTATATAGTGTATAGTATTTAATAAATTTTATAAATAAGTCCAGATAATGTTTACTCATGAAACTCGTGAGGTGGATAAGAATGGATTGGAAGACTATAAAATACATATGCGGGATGTGTTCCGGAATGACTGAAAACCGCCCCATTGCTACCCTAATTCTGTCCTCACCCTTTAAAATTTCAAATTTGCTTTCACTCGTCATCTTCGATGCAAGTACTAAAATGTCCCTACGAAAGCAAGGGAAAGAAAAATTTCCAACCCCTTCTCGTTCCACGTTACCCTCCATTTCTCCTTTTATTTCTTCTTTGTACTGCAAAACTTTCATCCCGTCTCTCTCTCCCTCTCTTTTATTTCTCTATGCATCAATTTATTTCGTTTTTTTTCTTCTCCTTAATAGCATATTTTCTTCATTCTTGCATCAATAGAAATTCCAAAGAAGTCTTCTGTCCACACCCCCTGTCTTTGTATGAGTGGACAGTTAAATTCAATTTGCCTAAATCCTAATTTTTAAAGATATTGACTTTATTCTTCAATTTTTATATTTAAGGGGTGTTATCTATATTTCGTTGGGAGGTTTATTACTTGTTATTATTAGGCAATCTATATCTAGAACAATCAAATTCTGAAAGTTAATTTTGTTATTGACTTCAATATTCGAATTTCCATTCTTAATATTTGAACTAAAAAGATCCAAATAATTAATTAATAAGAGAATAAAAATGTTGAGGTGCCCAATTAACTAAGTCCATCAAAAAATATATCTGAAGTCTAAACAATGATTGGCTGAAGTCCACTAAAATAGAATACCATAAATATCAAGACCCAAAATCAAACTGGACAAATGATATCATTTATGAAAAATTGAGTGCTTAAACTTTATGCACCGAGCTTCAGATAAAAAAAAAAGACAAAGAAAAACAAAAAAACCAAGATAAACACTTGGAGAAATTTGCTAACTTCCAGATATAATTCTTTTCGAACAGCATCAAAGTGCATACAAGTTTGTTTCGCATCATCAACGATGTGGACAGGTGCGATAGATTCAAGGCCCTTTCGGACCATAGCTATTAAGAATAATAGACATACTATAATTCGTATCACTATTATTATTAACTAAACAACATTACATTTTAAAATATAATTAATAAAAAAAATACGAGTCAACTTGCAAGTTTTTAAATACTTACTGTTTTGTTTGAATTCAACTCATAAGAAAAAAAACTTAAACTTAACTCAATTAACTAGACTCTTTAACGACTTCGAACCTTCTACTCTTATAACGACCCTCCTATATACTTACTAATAACTGAACTAGTGTAACAAAGATTCATTAATTATTGTTTTTATATTCCCTACTAGTCACATTTAACATGTGTCCTATCGGAATTAAACTTGAACTTCAAAATATCTATATATAAATAATGAGGTTCTTCAATTTATTTGATTTCAGTAAGGGACAATAATTAATTGTTGCAATAGTTTATTGTTTAAATTCTTGAAATAAAAGCAACATTTTTTTGTTCTAGCCCTTTAGCCCAGCCTTGAGCTTCTGAATGGTGGCAACATCAGTCTTGAAAGACAGAGCCAAAACAGTGTGTCATCAATGGTAACGTTGAACAAACTGTTCAGCAAAGAAACAGTTCCAGCATTTGCGCTCCCAAAAGCCGATATAGCTAAGCAGGATTCTTGGCATCAGCATTGTACTGGAAGTGCACCAGCCCCATAGGAAACACAAAAATGTCACCTGTTTGGAGTGTCTGAGTATAGAGTTTGTTTGTTGTGTCCACAAATCCGACTTCCAGGGTCCCTTGAACCAGAAATAACAGCTCAGCCGACCGGGAATGGGTGTGAACTGTGAACCGGGTTCATTGAGCCTTCAGGGCATATCAGGATAACATAGGAAACACTCTGTCCATTGAGGGCTGGAAATTGTACCATGTCTGCCTTCATGACTTTGAAGGTTGGAGGGAGTGGGGCCGAGATGAGAGATCAAAAGCCAGTGAATGTGGAGAAGTTCCCATCAACTGGTGGTGAGTTTGGAGGAATGACAAAGTCAGTGAGAATATCAGGGTCTCCAGCCAGGGCCATTTGGATTGTGGCTGGTGTAGTTACTATTAGGAAGCATACTTTGTTGCCAAAAATCCATTTGGATATCCTTTTTCACCTCAGATGCGACCCTATATGTGATTCTTGATATTTGGTGAAGAAACCAGGGGCCTTATTTATGGTGAATGGCCTGTTGAGTAGATGACAGCCTGAATTTGAGGCTACAATGTGAAGATTTTGTTATTTGAGTCCTTAATTCGGCTTTGTAATGTTTATACACTTTGTTTCTTCTGATTGTTTTTTGCAATCCTCTTCCCACAAAACAAACAATATTTTTGCCGCCAGTTGCACATATTGATCCGACCGGCAAGATAGTTCGCTTTCTAATCAACTAAATGAAAAAACTATAGAGAAGATTATTTTTATAATAATTTATCGAAAAACACAGTTAAGAGGAAAATCCTTGGACCCTCTTAGGCGACGACGAGCGAGGCAAAGATGGAAGATATCAAACACAGGGATAAGAAGAAGAAATTTCTTTTTAATCATTTTGATAGAGACTATCACTGGATTGGATGCCCTAACCCAAGTCCATGCTCCCAAAATAAGTACGGATAGCCCCCTACTTCTGCCTTTCCTGCATATGTGCCTTTATTTTCTTTATTTTGAATTTTCAATAGAAAATCTTTTCACCTAAAAGAATCTCTCTATCAAAATACAATTCAACAAGTTCAATACAAGGTGCACCTGTTCCAATCAAGTAACGAAAAAGTGCTAGCAGATGAGATTGGACCTATAGACTAGAAAACATAGGGAAGTCTTAGGGGTCCCAAAACAAAGTGAGAACTAGCCCTAGCATGGCCGAGTAGTAAGGTGGGAGACTGCAAATCCTTTTTCCACATTTCAAATCTACATGTCGCTTGATCAACAAGAAGCTCAAAATTGCTTTGTCGAATTTAGTGTTTAAGCTAGGAAAGCAGTATTTTAAACGATAACTTGTTGGCGTTTGTTTGGATAAGCTGAGCCCGAACTTCTTGTAGCAGCTTACTGATAAGCAAGCAAGCCATTACACTGCATGAGTATCGGTCACAAGTACATGGACACGTGATTAAACAAGTGAAAATAAGTTCACTTGAATGTGTTTCTTGATAAGCATTTGACAGACAAAAATGTAAAAACACTAAATGTTTTATTCATTTTACATTGACCATGTAAAGAAGTTGAATCTCTTGACTTAAACAGATAAAGGGGCCAACATCCAGTCTCCGTTTACTTATTTTTCTTAGTATTTTTTGTTTTTGTTCTTGATATATCTATTGAGCAGAAAAATCAAATACTATTTATCTCTCTATTTGGTGTCTATAACTAGAGCAATGTCTTTATTCACTGCATACCAGAACAGGTCAGAGACTAAAAAGAAAAGAACGACTCTAGATCGAAATCAGTGATAAAGCTAAGAATTTCAGAACATTGGTAATTAAGAGCAAAAGTATGAAATATAACATGTGGATCGAGAATTGAAGAACGTACAAGAACAGTGAATATCAAGGCCAGCCAATCATCACCCAAATTGCTTTGGGCTTGTTATTCTATATTTTGGCCATTTTCTAGAAAAAAATTTTGGAGGAATGGATTTTTTGGAGAAAATTTGAAAATTATGTAATGTGTTTTTTTTATTTTGAAAAAATATGAAAAATAATTTGAAAATGATTTATTTGTTTCTGTATGTTTTGAGAAAAGACAAATTTTACTGTAAATGTTAAATTAGTTGCATTTTTATTAGATTTGTAGGATGAAAGTGATTTTTTTTATGTATTATATGTATGTATATTTATAGTTGGATGACGTGTGTATGTATATATAAATGTAATGATTAAAATATGAGTGTAATTAATTTAATTAATTACTTATTTTGAAATTTATATTTTTATAAATTTAACATTAGTCAATGATGTATTGTTTGGAATAAAATATATATTAATAAATATTAATTATTTATAAAATCATAATTATATCTTAATTATAAAAAAAATCAGCTTATATCATAATTGTTAATATTGACTTATAAAAAAAATTAATTACTATGCATTAATTATAAATTAATTTTGTTTATTAATTAAAATATAATTATTTAATTATTTATTACTTACTATTTATGTATAAATATAACTTAGTTATTTATTCAAATAAATAACTTTTTAATAATTCATATATATAAGACTTAATAATGATTCATCAAATTTTAAAAATGATAAAATTATTGATATGGGATAACCTAACAAACTATCGACCTCAGAGAGGGCCCTTAGGCTTACTTAACATGCACAACCCAACGGCACTTCTGGACTCAACTAGGCCAGATCACTCGACCATAATCGCCTAGTCGAGTGGATTGTTCTTGACTGTACCCAACGGGAGGCTTTAAGCCACTTTGTCTGTTCAACCATCCTTTTGGTCGACCGTCTTGTCTGTTTGATGATTGTCGATCAGAGTGCTCACTCCAGCACCACCCCATATCCTTGCTGCATTTAATGTTCTGACAAACAATGTGCCTCTGCATTAATGGCGCGTGCCACCTTGTATAGTTTCTGCCACCAAGGCGCACCCCCAAAGTACTATTTATCCTAAAAAGTAGGAGATGATACCACCTGAAATAGTACCGGGATTGAAAATAACCAATAACCCCAACACAAGAACAAAAGCCCTCTACACTTAATAGGGACATTTTAGACATATCATCCACTAAAAGAAGGTTATAAATACTTCATTGCCAGCCACACTTTAAGTAATGCCATATATATTATATGCTCTTACTTTGCTGTTCGATTACCTCAATTCGACTAGTACAAACTTGAACATCGGAATACCTTAGTCGAGGACACCTCAGCTAGTTTAATATTTACTATTTATTGTAGATCTCAAACCTCAAAAAATATCATTGTTGGATCGTTTGACCTCCCTGATCAAATCAGCCCAAACACCACCCTATTCACTAAATACGACTTTCAACCTCATCACTTTGGCGCCGTCTGTAGGAACCTTGAGATTGCAACTAAAAAGAATGGTGACCACTAGAAAAGCTGCATTTGAGAGGAAGGATAACAAGAGGTCTGCATCTCCACCTCCCCTTCACCCTAGCAAGGTTTGCATGCTCCAGGTTCCAACACCCCCCAGAAGCAAGCTGTAACATTGACCATACCTCAATTAATGCAGCTGATAAGTGAACAAATCTCTGTCCAAATTTCTACCCAACTTTTCACTGCATTAAATAAGCACACCATCGTGCCAACCCTAATCGGCAGTGCCACTTCGCAACCACCTCCACCAGTGGAAAGGTTTCCTTAGAATAGTCGTGGTTGCTAGGAATCTAGGCGGCCACCAACTAGATGAAAAGCCAACCCTGATGCCCCTAGGGAGAGAGGGGCGATCGAAGCTAAGAGAGGAAATCGCTGACTCCGTGGACCACCACATTTGACCTAATCGAGCCCCATAACGCGATAGGGTCAAACGTTCCAAACATGACCAGTACAAACAGGTGGAAGAATTCGCATATCACATGACCCAACCTTTTCGAGCCTTACAATGCGATAGGGCTGAGCGCGCGAGACCTCATTTTGATCAAAATGCTACCCAAGCTGATCAAGAGGAGTGGAAAAAAGTTTCCCATCAAGTGCAACAACTGAATAGATGCCTCAATGAGATCTTGAGGAGAAACACTGAGAGGGTACCCAACCCAGAGGGCTCCTAAAGGTCTCATTGAGAAAGTGGCTCCCCTTTCATCTAGGAGATTATCAACGAGCACATTGCTGTCGACACCAAGGTCTTGATCGGACTACCAAGACATGATGGCTCAATAAATCCCAATGAGCATTTGATGTAGTTTAAGCATATAATGCAACTACACGGGCACAACGAGTACATCTATACAAAGATGCTGGTGACCACTTTCCATGACATAGCGATCGATTAGTTTGTTAAGATGGAGCCCTCGTCAATAGACTCCTATGATCAGCTTTGTAACAAATTCTTGCACCAATTTGCCAGTTGGAGAAAAGCGAAACTCCTCCACACTCACCTCCACACTATTAAGTAGAATGAGGGAGAGTCCCTCCATGACTTCTTTACGAGGTTCAACATGGAGGTCCTAAAGATAGACAACCCCAGAATTGAATTTCTAATCGATGTCTTGTTCTTGGGACTTAAGCACAAAGAATGCGCCAATGCTTTGGTGTGAGAGTGCCCGAGGTTGATAGAGGAACTGCTCAACCTGATGGAGAGATATATGACCCTAGAAGAGATGAACAAGCTGAAGTTCGAAACCTCTAAGGTTGATAAAAAGAAAAATAAGGAGAGATATGATAAAAAATACAAAGAAAGAGGTCGATCTCCAATAAAGCGCTTCCACGACTACACCCCACTGAATATCTCAAGGAGAGAGGTCCTATTTTCCATTTAGCATGACAATCTCCTTAAGAAATCAAGGAACCTAATGGAGACTGAAGCAATGAAAAAATCAAAGAAGTACTACCACTTTCATAAACAAAAGGGGCATGATACAAATGAATGCTTCAATCTCCAGGATGATATCGAGAGGCTCATCAGATAGGACCATCTCAAAAAGTATGTCGCTGTGGACACATAGGTCGAAGGGGGCAAAATCAATTGGACTTCCTATAGAGAAAGGTCGATTAGCCTGAAGATGGAGGACAAAGGAAAGAAACCCATCTAAAAAAATCGCCTGTCCATTTGAGGAGTAATTGATATGATCACGGGAGGTCCTACCGAGGGGGACTCAAAATCAGTAAGAAGGCAAACTTAGAGGAGGCTGGATTCAACCAAAACCTTACCCATTGAAATGATATTCCATTATCAACGAACACAAAGCCCATCTCTTTTACTGATAGTGACCTAGCCCATCTTGAAGGAAAGAATATCGACCACAAAACTAATTATCCTATAGTAGTCTCTATTGAGATAGCCAACTTTGAAGTCAGAAAGATTTTGGTCGATAACGGCAACTCAGCCAATATTATTTTTCTCTCCACCCTAAAAAAAATGAACTTAGGGCAGCTAAAGTTTGAACCTATGCGTACCCCTCTAGTCGAGTTTGGGTGTTAGAAATCATTTCAAAAGGGTCCATCAATCTTTTGACATTATTTAGGAAAGCACCCTGAAGAAGGACTTTGATGGTGAACTATCTAGTGGTCAACGCCCCATTCGCTTATAATGTCATAATTGGTTGACCAGCCCTCAATGATTTTTGTGCTATTATCTCGACCTATCATATGAAGATCAAATTCCCGACCTCAGCTAGCACAGGTGAACTGTTGTGTAACATCAAAGAAGCTTAGCGGTGTTATAACATTTCGATCGAGTTGAGCGAGCAGAGGGATTGACCATAATTGAAAATCTTAGAGGACATTTCTGTAGTGGAACCTGAAGAGGTCCAAGCCTACAAAAAGAGAAAGTTGGAGGATACTTAAGTGGAGCCCGTCGAGGAGTTTAAAACAGTCGAGTTGGAATAAAGGAATCCCGACAAGACAACTTGAATTAGGACAGATATGAGCCCCCACCTGAAATGTCTTAGGTTGGTTTCTTGAGGAGAAATATTGATATTTTTGCTTGGAAAGCATTTAACATCCAGGAAATCAACCCTAGTGTGATCGTGCACCGCCTCAATGTCGACCTCTCATACAATCTAATCAAGTAGAAGACAAGGACATTTAATACCTAGAAGACGCAGATCATTGAAGAGAAAGTTAGGAAACTCTTATATGTAGGTTACATCGTAGAAATTCAATATCCATCTTGACTTTGTAATGTTGTGCTCGTCCCAAAAAATGAGGGACAATGGCGTATGTGTAACGATTTCACATACTTGAATAAAGCTTGCCCTAAGGATCCTTACCGCCTACCTCGAATAGATTTACTAGTAGATTCCACTGCTGGTTGTGAGTTATTGAATATGATGGATGTATTCCTAGGGTATTATCAAATATTCATGACTTGCAAAGATAGGGATAAAACTTCTTTTATGGTTCCCAATGGAGTTTATTACTTTTTGGTCATGCCTTTTGGATTGAAAAATGTTGAAGCAACTTACCAAAGGCTGGTCAACTTTATGTTCAAGAACAAAATAGGCGAGTCGATGGAGGTATACGTTAATGACATGATTGTAAAGATGAAAGTGGCTTAGAACTATTTGTTTGACCTCAATCACACTTTTGCAATTTTGAGAGCATTTTGTCTAAAGTTGAATCCAAACAAGTGTACATTTGAGGTTTGAAGAGGTAAATTTTTGGGTTATATGGTCAGTCAGTGGGGTATTAAGGTCAATCTACAGAAGATTCAAGTCATTCTGGACATCGCCTCTCCTCGAACAGTCAGAGATGTATAGCGGTTAGTCAGAAGGATTATTATCCTTGGGAGATTCATTGCACGATTGGCAGATAAGAACCCGCCTTTCTTCAAAATTCTCAAGAATGTCTAAAAGTTGGGTTTCCAATGGAACGAATAGTGTGATCAGACGCTGGTCGAGTTAAAATAGTATTTGTCCTTACCCCGATGCTTGCAAAACCTAAACTCAGAGAGGTCCTTCACATATATTTAGCTGTTTCAAAGGCGTCAATCAGCTTGGTCTTGGTCACAACCAAGAATGGAAACCATCAACCAATTTATTATTGCAGTAAGTCACTATAAAGATCGGAGCATAACTACTTGGAGATTAAAAAATTTGCAATGGCATTAATCACCATGGCCAAAAAATTGCGTCCTTATTTCCAGTCTTATGCCATGATAATGCTGACCAACTAGTTGTTGAAGCAGATGCTGTCGAAGCCAGATACCTTCGGGAGATTAACCAAATGGGCCATTGAATTGGGAGAATTTGATATCACCTTTCAGCCTCGAACAACTATAAAAGCATAGGTCTTGGTGGACCTCATCATTGAATGAGTCGACCTGCCTGAGAAAAATAGCGAAGCCCCTCTCGCTTGGACTTTACACATCGATGGACATCGACCACATCTAGAGTGGGAAGTAGCTCTTTGTTCCCCAACAGTAGAGAAGTATGATTTTGTAATCAAGCTCGAATATGCAGTTACTAATAATGAGGCAAAATACTAGATTCTCTTCGTGGGGATGAGGATGGTACTCGATCGAGGTGTTAAGCACCTGGCTATGATCATAAACTCCTACCTAGTAGCAAAATAAGTCGAGGCAAATTTTGAAGTTAAGGATTCAATAATGAGCCAGTACTTAGAAAAGGTTAGAAAATTGCAACAATTATTTAAAAAGTTCACCCTAAATCAAGTACCTTAATCTGAGAACAAGTGTGCGGATATCCTGTCCAAATTTTCTTGTTTGACTAAGTGCACAAGAGACAGAACATTAACATTTATGATCACCGATAGGCTGTCAATCAGCCCACTCGAGGAGAACCTAGTATGGAGTATTAAGGAGATAGCTCCTTTATGGTAGGACCCGATAAAACTTTACTTGAGTCATGACATAGTCCCCGAAGATAAAAATGAGGCTTGACGCCTTCGAGGATAAGCTACCAAGTTTGCGCTTGATGAGCATGGCCAACTGTATATGAGGTTGGTCTCTGGACTGCCCCTGAGGTGCCTGGATCTTGACCAGGCTCATGAAGTATTGCAGGATATCCACACAGGCATGTATGGGAACCATTCCAGGAGAAGATCCCTCACCCATAAAATCATCAAGTATGGATACTTTTGGCCGACATTGATGAAAGACTCTATAGATTGTGCCCGAAAATATGCATCCTACCAAGTTCATTCGAACCTACTACATCGACCCACTGTGCCCATGGTCAATATTCAAATTTCTTGGTCGTTCGACTAGTGGGGGATCGATATTTGGACACACTGTTAAAGTCAACAAGTCAACAAAAGTTCATAATTGTGGTGATCAAGTATTTTACCAAGTGGGTTGAGGCTGAGGCTATCCTAAAAATAACCGACGCAACCATCCATATGGAAAAATGTCATATGTCGTTTTGGCCTACTTAAGATCCTTATTTCAGATAATAGGACTCAGTTCCAGAGCAGAAGTATCAAAAGTTGGCGTGAAGCCTTGGGAATCACCCAGCACTTTACTTCAGTGGGTAATCCTCAGTCGAATAACTAGACAAAGGTGTCAAAATAGAATGATCCTCAACCATTTGAAAACTGAGATACAAGATACAGGGTCGAGTTGGGCAGACAACCTCCCAAGAGTGTTGTGGGCATACAGGATAAACTCCCCGTATAGCCACAGGTCACAACCCTTAAAGTTTGGCCTATGGGTCCGAGGCGATTATTCCCTCAGAACTCATTCAATAAACAACTCGAGTCATTCACTTTTACCTACTCAGAAATACATCATAAAAGAAGCTTGACCTCGAGATTATCGATAAGCAGAGGCAAGAGGCTTACAACACCATGCAACACTATAGGTAAAAAATGACGGAAAACTATAACAAAGTGGTCAAGCAGCACCGTTTTAAGGTCGAAGACCTCATTCTCAAAAATGTGAAAGTGTCTAAGAATATTAGCAAACTCGATCTGAAATGGGAGGGACCCTATACCGTTGTGAAGGTATCAAAGCATAACACTTACCGACTTGCTAATTTAGATGGGGATGAGCTCCCTCGCCTATAGAATGCCATCAACTTGAAGAAATTCTACATATGAAATCACATTGTAATTATCCTCATATTCTGTGATATAAATAAAGTTCCAACAATACTGCCACTATTTGTTTGCATTGTTATAGCTGTATCTACCTCACACCATTCCAAGTTCCAAGTTGATCATGTAGTCGATGAATAAGCAGCTTCACGCTGCCACTTAAGTCTCAAGTCAACCCTATAGTTAACAAAAAAATAGCTTTACATTGCCACTCAAGTTTCATATCGACTCCGTAGTCGACGAACAAGCAGCTTCATGCTGCCACTTAAGTCTCATGTCAGGCCTACAATCGATGAACAAATAGCTTCATGCTGCCACTCTAATTTTCAAGTCGACCTAAAAGTAGCTCCACTCTACCACATGAAAGTTGTAAGTCAACCCTATCATCGATGAATAAGCAACTTCATGCTGCCCAATCAAATTTCAAGTTGACCCCACAATTGACGCAATAGCAGCTTCATGCTGCCAAACTAAAGTTCTAAATTAACTACGTAGTTGACTCCAAACAGCTACACGTTACCAACGCAAGGCCTTTTAGCCCAAACTATATAATCAACCCAATAGTTGATTAACAAGTTGACCATAAAATAATGAAAATCGACTATAAAGCTGAGCAAAGTTGTGAAAACAAACTGTTAAGTGCACTTTGGCAAGACCATGCATATCTCTCAACACTAATCAAAATCGATGGCGAAGTTATTGAATTTTTTGAATAACTAACATGGTTGTCAACCATACACCCATACAATCGCGACAATAAAGTTGCATTCGACAAAAAACATGTGAAATTAATTTCATTTGACAATAAAGATACAAAAAAGATCTTTCATTGATGGGAATGTTCTTTACAATAGCATTCTATTACAAAATAAAATTAAAAAAATAAATAGAAGAAAAAAATAAAAAGAAGTAAAGAGTTAGGACGTCAAGTTTGGCTCGACCCTACTTGGCCACCTTCCTGCAAGTCTTCGTCGGGCTCTAGCATCACCAATGTAAGTGGCTAAATGGCTTGAGCTAGTTGTGAAGGCCCCACGATGTAGCTCAGAAAGTCAGTTGAGCGTAGCACGTACTGTGTGACGTTGACCTGCCCATCCCTCACTTGGAAAGCAAGGTCCTCAGTGAAGGCAAACTCACTCACCAATTTAGCCAGCTTGGCATCAACCTCAGCTTGTTTCTATTGGGCTTCGATCATGGCCTTCATGGGAATGTTTGTCATAGTATCCCTCTTTCTGCCCCCATCGACCGCATTCTCCTCAAACTCTAAATAAAGCTGCAGCTTTTTATCTAGGGCAGTGCTTATTCTGCTTTTATCTTGGGCTTGAAAAGCGTAGCCTAGATACTCGAGTTGCTTTATTACCTTTTCATATGTGGTCTGAGCATCATTGATGGACAAAACCATGCTCGTATCTTGGAAGACCAAGCTCAGAGTGAACTGTTCTACTACCTTTCACTACAGTATGGGGAGTTTTTGAGAGAAAGCCTCATGAGCCTCCTTAAGCACATTATCACGATCGACTGATCGACCAGAGGAGTAGCTCACTTGTATGTCTAAGTGAGTTTTTTTCGGCACGGAGTCCATTCAACTCCTCTCCTCGACCACTTACACCAACTGCTAATCTTTTACATCGAGTTGCTCCCAGAGTTTGGCCACCTCCTTAGTCAACTGGTTGACCTGGAGCTGAAAAGACTTGAGTTGAACCTTGAGGGTCTCTAGATCCCCTCCATTTTATAGCTCCTAGTGATCTACCAAGGTCAACTCCAACCATCGGTAGAAGTGGTAGCCCAGCTAGCTCATCTGAAATAGAAAGTCTCAGTGAATAATGTAACTTTTTGAAAGAAGCACTCGATGAGAAAATAGTCAACCTAACACTTACCATATTGCTATGGCAGGCCAGATACTTGAGTGTTGCAACCTGACTCAGGCAGATGAGTCTCCGTTGGTCTATGGAAAAAAGCCCAGTCACCATCCACTTGAGGGCGTCAGTGCCCGTCATCCTTGATTGTATGATGGAAATGGAATCAGTTACCTTCATGGTGGGATCGGGTCTGAAGCGGGGTGATTTCAATTGGGGAAGTTGAAATAGCACCCCCATCACCCCATTTGCCAAATAAGTCATAGCCAGTAATTGCATTCTTTTTACCCTTATCACCCATTGTCCTGTTGGGCGTTGAGCTTCCCTACTGAGTCATTTGTCTTTTACCTTGACTTATGGGGCTGCTTTGAACACTCTCCTTGATTCGGGTAGGTTAGGGCACCTGTTCAATTTAAGGTACAGCAGGAGCAGTAGTCAAGTAGGTCGAGGTGGTAGGCTCTTTTGTAGGGGCCTGTCGTCGTTTCTCTAAGCTCTTAGCATAGCCTATGCTTGGTTATAGGCCATCACTTTTCTCAATTTGCCAACAAAAGACAACAAAAACTATCAGAATCAAGCAGAAAGACAGAAATCTATATTATCATAGTCAACAAAGACCACTACCTAGCCGACTGCCTGCGAGCAAGTCAAGCACGGCTGGTGATGGGCTAGCTAGTACCAGACATCTCTCCTTGGTTGGAATTGAGGCCTCTATCTGCCCAAAAATAACCAGGTCCTGAATAAAAGCGTTAGGCCAGCTGGGCATTTGGTTCCCTGGCATTTCCACATGCCTTCTTTACCACCCCCTTGGAATATTAAACTCTCCAAGCCCTCGAACATAAAGAAAATGTCTTTTCCTCTCTTGGTCATATAAGGAGAAGGGGGCTACCAAGAATTTTTTACACAAATGTGCTGTCAGATAATGAAACCCAGACTCTTTAGTACTACCCAACTTTCAAGACATTGGCAAATGGAACATATTGGAAAAGTTTGCAAAAAAGGCTGGCTGGCCAAACAGGTGCTTAGCATAGTAAAACTATAGATGGTCGCAAAACAGTTGGGTAGGAGTTGGGCTATGCAGACCTTGAGGCCCACAAAGAGGTCGATTATGGTTGGTGCTAAAGGAAACCTAAGGCTGCACTTGAATCTCTTCTCAAACACTATTATGCATCCCCTTAGAGGTTGATGTATCCTACCTTGAGGCCTGAGCACTAAAAGTTTATATTCATCAGAGTATGGTACATCTCCCTAATTCAGACTAAGTCAGTATAGGAGATTTTAGACATTATTTCACTAAAGTGATCCAGAGTAAACAATCAACCCTGCAAGGTCAGTACTTCACTGGGGCTAGCATCATCCCCAAAAGCAGCCCTCTCAGGACTCGAGCTATTAGAGGTTAAGCTATCACTCGATGAGCTATTAGATATATTCTCAGACGTGTGCCCAGATGCACTTTCACACCCAAAATCCCCCTAAAAGTGGACACTCTCGGGCTTAATGTTCTCACTATCTGAAGCACTAGACATCTTTACAAAGAAAAATAAAGGAAAACACAAGCTTACAAAAGAACTTACAGTGGGTAGGTTGAAAACTCTAAAGTGCAGAAAGGATTTAGAGAACTCTGAAAGCAAGAACTCGACCAGAGCAAATTCAGCAAAAGTGAAAAATAAGTATCTCTACCCTGCCTATTTATAGGCATTTGGATGTGGGAATCCAAGTGGTAGTAATAATTACACTGCCACTCTTTGCTGCTTCGTATTCCGCGATGTAACTAGAGCATTAAATGCACAGAATTATCAAAAAACCCAATTGACTATTCAAAAACCCCGGTCAAGAGTTCAAAACATGTAACCGTCATTCAATTATCTACTCCCTACTTCTTCTCGTCAACAAGCTCCATTAGGATCGTGAGTGAGGGAGACTCATGATATGGGATAGCTCAATAGGCCAAACCCAAGAAACTATCAACCTTAAAGAAGGTCGCTAGGCCTACTTAGCTTGCATAGCCTAATGGTGCCTCTAGACTCAACTGGGCCGGATCACTCGACCATAATTGCTTGGTCGAGTGAATTGTTCTCAACCGTACCCAATGGGAGGCTTCAAGCCACTTTGTCCGTTCAACCATTCCTCTGGTCGATCGCTTTATCTATTTGATGATTGTTGATTAGAGTGCTCACTTCGGCGCACCCCTATATCCTTGCCGCATTTAACAATCTGACAAATAATGTGGCGCTGCATTAATGGTGCATACCACCCAATACAGTCTCTGCCACCAAGGCGCACCCTTAGAGTATTATTCACCCTGAAAGTAGTAGGAGATAATGCCACATAAAATAGTATTGGGATTGAAAATGACCAATAACCCCAAGCAAGGACGAGAGCTCTCTAAACTTAATAGGGGCATTTTAGATATATCATCTATCAAAAAAAGACTATAAATACCTCACTGTCAGCCACACTCTAAATAATGCTATATATACTATACGCTCTTACTTTGCTGCTTAATTACCTCAATTTGACCAGTACTAACTTAAGCTTTGGAGTGTCTTAGCCAAGGACACCTCAACTAGTTTAACGTTTGCTGTTTGTTGCAAATCTTAGATCTCGAAGAACATCACTGTCGGATCGTTCGACCTCCCTGGTTAAATCAGCCTAAACACCACCCTATTCACTAAATAGGATTTTCAACCTCATCAATTGTATTATATGAAATTACATCATCTTAAATTATTTATTAAATAAATAAACATAATATTTAATTATACATAAAATATGAAACATAATTAATATATATATATATAACAAATTATTTAAATTTAATAAGTTATTTAATTGCCTTAACTCATTATTTAATTAATACATTATTTAGTAAATAAGTTACTTAGTAATAATCAAATAATTTTACTTAAATTTAATTAATTCTCTCAACAATTACTTTAAGCATATCAATATTAATTTATTAAACTTAATAGATTATTACATAAGTATCACCTTATAATTAATTTTTTATTATAATTTTAAGTAAATGTGAAGATTAATAATTAATGAAGAATATTTTTTTGAAGAAGATTAATTAATTTATTATATCAAATTAAAACATCATAAGTTATTTATTAAATGAATAAATATAATATTTAATTGGTACATTAAATATTAAATATGACTAATACATTATTTAATTAATTTATCACGTTATTCAATAAATAAATTATTTAGTAATAACATAAATAATATATATGTATGTATATATGTGATGAGGTTAAAAGTCGTATTTAGTGAATGGGATAGTGTTTGAGCTGATTCAATTAGGGAGGTTGAATGATCCAATAGTGATATTTTTCATAGGCTGAGATCTGCAATCAATAGTAAATGTTAAACTAACTGAGGTGCCTCTAGTTAAGGCACTCCAACGCTCAAGTTAGTCTAGTCGAATAAGGTAATCAAGCAGCAAAGTAAAAGTGCATAGTATATATGGCATACATAGAGGGTGGTTGGTAATGAGGTATTTATAACTTTTTCTTGGTGGATGATATGTCTAAAATGCCCTTATCAAGTGTGGAGGGCTCTTGTCCTTGTTTGGGAATTATTGGTCATTTTCAATCCTGGTACTATTTCAGGTGGCATCATCTTCTGTCTTTCAGGATAAATAGTACTCTAGGGGCACGCCTCCTTGATAAGGTTGGTGGCAGAGACAGTATTGGGATGGGCATGCGCCATTAATACGAAGATACGTTGCTTGTTAGAGCATTGAATGCAGCAAGGATATAAGTCAATGTCGGAGTGAGCACTTTGGTCGATTATCATCGATCGAACAGGGTGGTCTACTAGAGGGATCGCGGAATGGACAAAGTGGCCTTAAGCCTCTCGTTAGATGCGGTCAAGAACCATTCGCTCAACTAGGCAATTGTGGTCGAGTGAATCAGCCTAGCTAGGTCCTGAAGTGCCTTTGAGCCTCAGATGTTAAGTAGGCTTAGAAGCCTTTTTGGGGTCAATAGCCTATTGGGATGAGTTTATTGGGCTATCCCATATTAGTATGCATGTGTGTGTGTATATATTTATATGAATGAGTGAAGTGAAAGAGTGATAAATAAATGATAAATGTGAAAGGTAGAATGAGAAATGATGAAGTAGGTATATTTTTAGGGTGTAGGATTTTTTAAGTGAATTGAAAGACTTTTTGAGTATAAAATTTGAATTTTTTGAAAAAAAATTAAAAAATATGTCTCTATTTTAAAATTTTTTTGAGGATTGACAATTTTTTTGAAAAAATGTAAGAGAACATAGCCTTTATTTTTCAATGATTAAGCTGAAACTGAACATCATAAATTAATCATCAAACCAAGTTCTCCTACTATGATAGCATTATCATCAACATCTCCTCGCCTTCGGCCAGGTCAAGTTTCCTGCTCTCGATGGCCATAGCCTGTCCGTGGCCGTCCTGCAGTACCCAGCCGGCGAAGTGAATCCGCCGCACACGCACCCACGCCCGGCAGGCTGCTGTTTGTCGTCGGAGGACGTCTTGAGGTCGGGTTCGTCGATACCACTGGGAAGCTCTTTACTCAGAGCCTCCAGCTTGGGGATATTTTCGTTTCCCCGAAGGAATTGGTCCACTATCAGTAAAATGTTGATCCCAAAAACCGGCCATCGCCATTTCTGCTTTTGGTAATGACGGCGCTGGCACGGTTATTCTTCCTACGTCTTTGTGCGCCACGTAAATTGATGATGAAGTTCTTGTTGCCACCATTCGGAAGCTCAAGGCTGGTCTTGCACCCAAACCCTAGGTTCAAGCTACCTAAAATCTAATTTAATTTGATCGGTTTTCCATGGAAATTCTCAATTCTGTTATAATAATTTTTCATTTTTAAATGATTTTTTAATTGTTATTAATTTTTATTTTTTCTATAATGTATATATTACATGATATTAATGACATGCGTACGAAGTATAAAAATGGTGAAATTTTACACATAAATTAGAAAGAAAGTGATAAAATATTATTGTTAGTTCCAGCACACATATTATCAGCAACTTAAATTAATTATTATCATTAAAATTTGTAAAAAAGTATTTCTAAGAAAAAATAAATTCTAATATTATGCTACGAAATGATTTATTTTCCTTTCTATTATAGTTTGAGTAATGGTCTTTATCCTAGATTAAAGTAGGATTGCCAATTATAACACATTCGTCAAGATATTATAAATTCAGTACACACTTGTCGAGATTTTACAAATTTGGGATCGAGAAATTTTAATCTGGGAAAATCCATGCTACCCCTTCTTGAAAATTGAAATTGTCACAAATTTTTTTGTGAAAAAAAACGGAATTTGATCAATATTTCGTGCCTTTTGAAATTGAGGTAATGCCTTCTAATGGCTAACATAAGCTGAGAATGCAACTAGAAGATTCAAATTTTGGTATGAATTACCTAGAATGTCTTTTTTAAAAGAATGAAACCATACAAACTGATATGAGATAGTTCAAGAGGCCCATTTAGCCCAGCATCAGTTCTGAACTGCCCAATAGGCCCAACACACTCAGCATTAACTGTTTGGTTGAGTGTATTGTAACCGATTGCAATTGATATGAAGTTTCATCTGTCCCAACATGTTCTGCTTTCTCCAAAAACTACCAACCAAACTTCTTCGATTTATATATCGACCTAATAACTCATCTCAACGTTGACTCAGATCCATGCCGCATTTATTACTCTGACAGACAACATCATGCCTTCACATTAATGGCGCGTAATAATCAGTACAGTTGCTGCTACTAACTCTGCCACTACCTTTGGTAGAGAGACGCCTACCAGAGGTACTGTTCACCCTGAAAAACAGGAGATGAAGCCACCTGAAACAGTACCAAGATCTGGAATGACCATCAACCTACTGACAAGGCCTAAAGCCCAATATATTTGGTAAGGGCATCTTCGACAAATCACATACTAGGAGAAGGCTATAAATACCTCATAGCTTACCACGATCCAAATAATGCCAAATACGCTATAAACTCTCTATATTCTGTTTGATTACTTTATTTTGACTAGAAATGACTTGAGCGTCAAGGTACTTAGCCGGGGGTGCCTTAGCTAGTTTAATGTGTGTTGCTGTTACAAATATCAGACCTCGAGAAGAATATCAGCTGAATTATTTGACCTTCCTAGTCAAATCTACCCCAAACAGTATCCTTTCACTATAAACACCTTTCAACCTCATCATTTTTGGTGTCGTTATGGGAACCTCTTGAGATTGCAACGAGAAAATAGTAAACACACACAGAGCCATGTCAGGAAGGGAAAAAAATAGAAGGTCTACGTCTCCACCTCTCTTTCCACCCTAGCAAGGTGCACACGCTACAAGCCCCAGCGCCCCTCAGGAGCAAGTGGTGACACTGACCATGCCCTAATTAATGCAACTAATAAGCAAACAAATCTCTGCTCAGCTATCCACTGCGCTAAATAGGCACACAATAGTGCCCGCCCCTATTACCAGTACTACCCCTCAACTGCCTCTTTCAAAATATAGGTTTCCCCGACATAGCCACGGCCACTAAGAATCTAGGTGACCACCCACCCATTGTGAACCTAGCCCTAGACGTCCCCAGGAGGAAAGGAGGCGACCAAAATTATGTGAAGAGATTGCAGACTCAGTGGATCACGTTCGACCTAATTGAGCCCTGCAACACGATAAGGTCGAACGCTCCAGGCGGATTGTTGCGAAGACATAAGAGAATTGGTGGACCTCATAGTTCGGCCCATTCAAACCTCACAGCGCAATAAGGCCGAGCATGCTAGGTCAAGCCTAGATTAGAATGCTACCTTGGCGAATTAAGAGGAATAGGAGGAAGTGTCCCACAAGTCCAACAGTTGAATAGGCACCTCAACGAGATCTCGAAGAGAAATATCGAAAGAGTACCTAATCGAGAGGGCCCTCAAAGATCTTATCGAGATAAAGGATCTTCTTTCATCTAAGATACTATCGACGAGTGCATTGATGTCAACGCAAAGGCCCTAACTGGTCTACCGAGGTATGATGGATCGACGGACCCCAATGAACACCTAATGTAATTTGAACACATGATGCAGCTGCATAGGCACAATGAGTACAGCTATGCCAAAATATTGATAACCACCTTCCAAGGCATAACGCTTGTCTGGTTTGTGAAACTCGAGCCATCATTAATTTATTCTTATGATCAGTTGTGTGATAAATTTTTGCACCAGTTTGCCAGTAAGAGAAAGGTAAAACTCCCCCACACCCATCTCCATACTATAAAGCAGAGTGAAGGGGAGTCCCTCTGGGATTTCTTCACCAGATTCAATACAGAGGTGCTCAAGAGAGATAATCTTAGGATCGAGTTCCTAATTGATTACTGTTCCTAGGGCTCAGACACAAGGAGTGCACCAATGCTTTGGTGTGGGAACATCCCAAGTCGATAGAGGAGTTGCTCGACTTGGCCGAGAGATACATAACCCAGGAAAAGATGAACAGGCTCAAATTTGGATCCTTCAAAGTCAACAAGAAGAAAAAAGAAAGAGAGAACCAAAAATATAAAGAGAGAGGTCGATCTCCCATAAAGCGATTCCACAACTATACACCCCTAAACATCCCAAGGAGAGATGTCCTGTATGCCATCCAGCATGATAACCTCTACAAGAAACCTAGGAAATTGACGGAGATGGAGGCAATGAAAAAATCTAAGAAATATTGCTACTTTCATAAGTAAAAGAGGCACAATACAGTCGAATGCTTCAATCTCCAAGATAAGATCTAGAGGTTAATTAGGTAAGGCTACGTTAAGAAGTATATAGTTATGGACGCTTAAGTTGAAGGGGGTAAAATCTATCGAACTCCCTGCAGAGAAAGGTCAGTTAGCCCTAGAAGGGAGGAGAAAGGAAAGTAACCTGCTCATCCATGGAGTGATTGATATGATTGTGGGAGGTTCGATTGGGGGGACTCAAAATATGCCTGGAGATAAACTCAAAGGAGGTTCAAGTCGACTAAAGCCTCACATGTCAAGACAACATTTCATCTTACAACAAGTGCAGAGCCCATCTCATTCACTAATGGTAACTTGGCACACCTCGAGGGTAGGCATATTGATCATAAAACAGATTGTCCAACGATAGCCTCTGTTGAGATTGCCAACTTTGAAATGTGCAAGGTCCTGGTCGATAATGGTAGCTTGGCTAATATCATATTCCTCTCTACCTTGAAAAAAATGAGCATCGGCCAACTAAAATTTGAACCTGTGTGTACACCACTAGTTAGATTTGGGGGGGTCAGAGATCATACCGAAAGAGTCAATCAACCTGTCAACATCATTTAGAGAGGTTCCCAGAAGGAGGACTTTGATGGTGAATTACCTTATGGTCGATGCCCCATTCACTTACAATGTTATCATAGATCGACCTGCACTTAATGACTTCCGCGCAATTATGTCGACCTACCACTTGAAAGTCAAGTTTTTGACCCCAGCAGGTACAAGTGAACTTTTGTGCAATATGAAAGAGGCTTGGAGATGTTACAACATCTCAATCAAGTCAAGCGAGTAAAAGACTCGACCGTAACTAAAAACCTCAGGAGATGCCCCCATAGAGGAACCTGAGGATGCACAGACCGAAAATAAGCAAAAGTTGGAAGACAACAGGGTGGAGCCTATAGAGGAATTTAAGACCATTGAGCTCAAGCAGGGATATCTTGACAAGATGAGCCATATCAAAATTGACATGGGCCCCCACTTGGAGTGTCTTATGATTGATTTCTTGAGAAAAAATATTAACATCTTTGCATGAAAAACATCCGAACTATAGGAAATCGACCCTAATGTCATTGTGCATCATCTTAATATGGACTCTTCGTACAAACTAGTCGGCAAAAAATAAGGACATTCCATGTGGAGAGGACACAAATCATCAAAGAAGAGATTTATTAGTTGATTCGACTGCTAGTTGTGAGTTATTAAGCATGATGGATATATTTCAAGGGTATCATCAGATTTTCATGGCTCCCGAGGACAAAGATAAAACCTTATTTATTGTTCCTAATGGGCTATATTGTTTCCTGATTATGCCTTTTAGCTTGAAAAATGCTGGAGCAACTTACTAGCAACTCGTTAATTTTATGTTCAAAGAACAAATTGAAAAATCAGTAGAGGTTTACGTCAACGACATGATTGTGAAAATAAAAAAAGCTCAAGATCACTTACTTTACCTCGATCACACTTTCGCGATCTTGAGAGCCATTAGTTTAAAGTTGAACCCAAATAAATGTATGTTCGGTGTTCGGGGAAGAAAATTTTTGGACTAAAAGGTCAGTCAGAGAGGTATTGAGGCCAATCCTTAGAAAATCCAAGCAATTCTCGATGTCACTCCTCTGAGAACAGTCCGGGAAGTTCAAACATTGGTTGGAAAGATTATAGCCTTGGGGAGGTTCATTGTAAGGTTGGCCGACAAGAGTTTACCCTTTTTCAAAATTCTCAGGAATGCCAAAAAATCGGGCTTCCAAAGGACTGCACAGTGTGGTCAGGCTCTGGTCGACCTAAAATAGTACTAAACCTCGCCCTCTATGTTGGCAAAATCTGAACTAGGAGAAGTACTTTAGGTGTATTTGGCAGTCTTCGAGGTATCGATCAGCTCAGTACTGATCTCAACCCGAGATGGCACACATCGACCGGTATACTACTGCAGCAAGTCACTCCATGGGTCGGAACATAATTACTTGGAGATCAAGAAATTTACTTTAGCATTAGTGACTGCGACTCATAAATTACGACCATATTTCCAATCTCACTCTATTATAGTGCTGACCAACCAATCATTGAAGTAAATGTTGACAAAGTTGAACACATTTGGAAGACTAACCAAATGGGCTATCGAATTAGGAGAATTCGATATTATTTTCTAGCTTTGAACAGCTATCAAAGTACAGGTTTTAGCCAACTTTATTACGGACTAAGTTAACTTGCCCGACAAGAATCCCGAAGCCCCTCTCATTTGGACCATGCATGTTGATGGATCATCGGCCACATTTGGATTATGCTGTCACAAATAATGAGATAAAATAGAGGTCCTTATTGCAGGGATGAGAATGGCGCTAGAGTGAAGGGTCGAACACCTAATTGCAATTACAGACTTCCAATTGGTAGCTGAGCAAGTCGACAAAAATTTTGAAGCCAAGGACATGATGATGAATCGGTACTTAGCCGAAGTGAGGCAGTTGCAATAATCATTCAAATAGTTCACCCTTAGTCAGGTTTCCCAATTTGAGAATGAACGGGAAAATGCTCTTTCAAAATTTGCCAGTTCCACCAAGGGGATGAAGGACAGAAATATCATATTTTTGATCTTCGATAAACCATCAATTAAGCCCCACGAGAAAATTTTGATAACAACCATTGAAGGAGCAACAGTTTCTTGGCAGGTCCCAATCAAACTATATCTAAGTTAAGGCACCGTCCCTAAGGACATGAATGAGGCTCAATACCTTTGAGGTCAAGTTTCTAAATTTGCACTCAATGAGCATGGTCAGTTGTACAAGAGGTCAATCTCTGGACCTCCCTTGAAGTGTCTAGACCGCGATCAGGCTCCAGAGGTATTATAAGACATTTATGCCAGTATGTGTGGCAACCATTCTGGAGGCAGATCCCTAGCCCACAAAGTAATCAGGTATGGATACTTTTGGCCAATATTGTTGAAAGACTTGGTGGACTTTGCGTGTAAATGTACTTCATGTCACGTCCATTCGAATTTTGCCACACCAACCCGTAGTGCTAATGGTCAGTATCCAAATTGCCTGGCCATTTGATCAGTGGGGAATTGACATTTTGCGTTTGTTACCAAAATCAACGGGGCAGTGAAAATTCATAATTTTTGCAGTTGAGTATTTCACCAAATAGGTCAAGGTTGAAGCTGTTCCTAAGATAACAAATACAGCCATCAAGAGTTTCATATAAAAAAATATCATTTGTCATTTCAACCTACCCAAAGTTCTTATTTTGGATAATGGCACTCAATTCTAGAGCAAAAGTACTAGAGGCTGGTACGATGCCTTGGGGATCACGCAATACTTTAATTTAGTTGGCAATCCTCAATCGAATGATCAGACAGAGGTAACCAACAGAGCGATCCTTAACTATTTGAAAGCCAGGATACAGGACACTGGCTCAAATTGGGCAAATGACCTATCTGGCGTGTTATGGGCATACAGGATAACTTCTCAAACAGCCACTGGCCATACCTCTTACACTCTAGTTTATGGGTCCGAAGTAGTTATCCCCTCGGAGTAATCCAACACACAACTTGAGTTATTCATTTTCACCCACTAAGAAACACGTCGAAGAGAAAACTCGACCTTGAGACCATTAATGAGCATCATCAAGAAGCCTACAATACTGTACAACATTATAGATCAAATATGGCGAAGAACTACAATAAAGGAGTCAAATTGTGCTGTTTTAAGGTCAGAGATCTCATCCTCAAGAAAGTAGAAGTATCCAAGAATGTGGGCAAGCTCGACCTCAAATGAAAAGGACCATACACTATCATCAAAGTATCAAAACACAATGCATATAGATTAGCCAATATGCAAGGATGAAAAATCCCTTGCTCGTGAAATGCCATCAACCTCAGGAAATTTTACATTTGAGATTATGTTGTACTTACCTTTGAAGTCTTTTGACTTGAATAAAATTCCAACAGTATTGATATAGTTTGAAGTCACTGTCACACTCAAACGACTCCATACTGCCAAATCCTAAGTTGACCCTGTAGTCGACAAACAAGTAGCCCCTCGCTGCCACTTAAACAACTTCATGCCGCTAAGCCCAATTCGACCCTGTAATCGACAAACAAGCAACCTCTTACTGCCACTCAAATAGCGTCATATCGCCAAGTCCCAATTGACCCCATAGTTGATAAATAAGCAGCTCCTCACTGCCACTCTTCATGCCGCCAAGTTCCAAGTTGACCATGTAGTTGACAAATAAGCAATCCTTCACTTCCACTTAAGCGGCTTCATGCCTCCAAGACCCAAGTCAACCCTATAGTTGATGGATAAGCAGCCTCGCACTGTCACTTAAGTAGCTTCATGCTGCTAAGCCCATATTTGACCCTGTAGTCGACGAAGTAGCAGCTCCAAGCAATAATGAAACTTTAGTGTTAAAGCTAATAGACCCACATTGATTGTGTCAACCCTAAAGTTGGCAAAAAGCCATCATTGCTCAGTTATCCTCCTAAATCCCATGGTTGACCTACTAGTCAATCAAGAGGTATTAAAAATTGATCACACAGTTGAATGGTCATGCAATAGATAATGTTAATGTGAGTTAACACAATCGACAACAATCTTGTTCAATTTTCTCCATTATGATGGCAATAACCAAATGATTCATCAAGTATTCCCTATATTATTAGGACAATTGAATTAGATGAAAAAATAACTATATTTAACATGACAAGATAGAAAGGAAAAACAGTGTTTATTTATTAATGGATTGATCATTGTGACATAAAAAAAAAAAGAGCAATAAACAAGACAGACTGTATAAAGGCCGGTTTAGTTCTGGCTAGTCCTCGCCTGTTTGCCCTCAGGCTATTCAGAGTCCAAATTAGTTATTGCACATGCAAGGGGTGAGACCGCTTGAGGAGATTCAAAAGGCCCTACGATATCGCTCATGAATTTGGTCGAGCGCAGCACATACTGTGCCATGTCGACCTCTTCTTTCCTCAGTTGCACTACCAGGTTCTCAGTGAACGCAAACTCCTCAGCCAACTGCTCTAACCTAGCATTGACCTTGGCCTTCTTTTTCTAAGCTTTAGTCAAGGGCTCATCAAGCGCAACAATTGCAGCTTCTGTCTCTGGGGCCAGCTCAGCTTCACCTTCTTCGGGGTCAAGACAAGGCTCCAGTTTCTCATTCAAGGTAGGGCTTATCTTGCTCTTATCTTTAGGATAGGAAATATATTTCAGGTGCTCGAGTTGCTTTACAGCCCTATGGAAGGCTTCTTAAGCATCTTCGAGGGACGTGATTACGCTTGCGTCCTGAAAAGCAGGGCTAAGGATGAATTGTTCAATCACTTCGCAGTGCATTCTCAAAACATAGCAGTTGAAGGCCTCTCTTGCTTCATTGGTCACCTCTACACGGCCTTGAGCTAGACCAAAAGTGTTACTTACTTGTAGGTCTAAGTGGGCCTTTTTTATTATAGAGTCCATTCGACTCCACTCCTCGATCACCTTAACCAATTACAGATATTTGGAGTCGAGCTATTTTTGTAGATCGACAACTTTTTTATTCAGTTCCTTAACCTAGAGTTGGGAGGACTCGAGTTGTACTTTGAAGGTTTCCATATCTTTCTTTTCTTGCAACTCTTCTCTATCCGCTAGTGCCAGCTTAGATTGGCGAAAAATATTGTAGCCCAGTTATCCCTCCTGTAACACAAGGATATTACTCCACAATCCTATAACGAAGGAAAAATTCAATGAGAAGTGATCGATATGGTGCTTACCATGTTATAATGGTAGGACAATACTTGGGTAATCCCAGCCTGACTGAGGTTCATCAGTTTCCACTGGTCGGATACAAAAAGCCCTAACAAAAGTCACTTCAAAGCGTTGTCGCCTGTCATTCCTCCATGGATATTGGAGGTCAAATCATTTACCTCCTCGGCTTGGTCAGTAGTAAACAGGAAGAAGCCAGCCAGGGGAGTTGGAATAGTACACCATCGCCAAGTTTCCCGAATAGGTCATAGCCTGCAGTTGCTTTCTGTTTTCCTTTGCCTACTGTGACCTTTTTAAGGGCCAAGCCCCCCTGCACGACCATCTGCCTTTTGCCTCGACCCACGAGGCTGCTGGGAACAAGCTTTTCTCAGTGAGCAAACTGAGTTTTCATTGCTTGATCAATTTGAGCAAGCATAAGAACAAATGTCAATCGTATGGAACCCGATGGTTCTGTGGGAGCTCCCACGGCCGCTCTGTGGCACTCCTCGTTCCTTAGAGCACGAGATTAGGATTCAAATCAACTTTAGGCCATTATTTCTTCTCGATCTACAGGTACAAACAAAATAAGCAAATATCATACTCGAGTAGAAAGATGAGTAGCCACAATTAAAACGGTCGATGAGAATCTCTACCTAGTTGTTCGCCCTTAGGCAGGTCGAATTAGGTTGGTGATAAGCTAGCCAATACTAGACACCTTTCCTTAGTCAGAACTAAGGCCTCTATATGCCCAAATTCGACTAGATCCCTGATGAATGTGCTAGGCCAACTAGGTGTCTGGTTTCTTGGCATCTCCATAGGCCCCCTCTACCAACCCCTCTATGGCAAAAACCCCCAACCCCTGAATATAAAAAAAATATTTTTTTCACTCTTAGCTATAAGAAAAAATAGGGGATACTAAGAATTTTCGGTGGGGTCGAGCAGTTAAGTAGCAGAAACTAGCTTCTTCCATACTACCCGACTTTCGTGATATGGGTAAATGAAATAAATTTGAAAAGTTGGTGAAGGAGGCGGGTTGATTTACAGGTGCATTAGGACGGCAAAACTATATAGTGTGGCGAAATAATTGGAAAACAGCTGAGTTATGCAAACTTCTAGCCTATTAGGAGGTCGACTATCGCTTGCGCGAAGGGAAAACTAAGCTCGTATTTTAACCCTTCCTCAAAAATTGTTATACACCCTCGAGGAGGTTAATGCATTTTGCCTCGAGCTCCTGACACTAACAATTCATACTCCTCAAGGATGTGGTATATTGCCCTAATTCGTATCAAGTTGGCGGGAGTTATTTTGGACTTGATTTCTGGGTAATAATCTGGGGTAAATAGTCGACCTCGATTTGGAGGAACATCACTCAAGCTAGCATCCTCCTCAAAAACAACCCTCACATCGCTCAAGCTACTGGAACTGCTCAAACTTGAGCTATCACTTGTTGAGCTACCTGACTTACTCTCGCGAGAGGTCTCAGATGTACTTCCACCCTCGATTTTTCCTTATAGGCTACACTCTCGGACCTAGTATCCTCATTATCAGGATTGGCAGACATTTTTTCGCAAAAGAAAATGGAGAAAAAGAATAAATGGGTAGAGTAACTTATAGTAGATATCTAGCAAGCTCTAAGCGTACAAAGGTTGGAGGACTTCAAACGCAAAGATTCAACTAAGAATAAATTCAGCAAAAGTATAAATGAGGGCATATGTCCCCATTATTTATAAGTGTTTGTGCACAAAAACCAAAGAGTCAATTATAATTGCACCCCGCCTCGATATGCTTCGTATTCTATGAAGTAACCGGTGCATTACATAAAGTGGAACCGTCACAAATCCTAATCGATAATTTAAAAACCTTGGTCAAAAATTCAAAAACCCTAGTCGAATATACATAACCGCTCAAGAATTGCTCAAGTACTCCCTATTCCTGCTCATCGACAAGCTAGATCAAGACTGCGAGTAGGGGGAACTCATGATATGAGATAGCCCAAGAGGCCTATTTAGCCCAACAGGCCCAACATCAGTTCTGAACTACCTAACAGGCCCAACATACTCAACATTAACTGTCTGGTTGAGTGTATTATAACTGACTGCAATCGACGTGAAGCTTCATCCGTCCCAGCATATTCTGCTTTCTTTGAAATCGACCAGCCAGACCTATTCAATTTATATATCGATCTGATAATTCACCCTGGCGTTGACTCAGATCCACGCCATATTTATTACTCTGGTAGACAACATGCCTCTGCATTAATAGTGCGTGACAGCTGGTATAGTTGCTGCCACCAACTCTGCCGCCACTTTTGGCAAAGAGGCGATTACCAGATATACTGTTCACCTTGGAAAACAAGAGATAAAGCCACCTGAAATAGTACCGAGATCTGAAATGACCATCAACCCCCTAGCAAAGACTAAAGACCAATACATTTGGTAAGGGCATCTTCGACAAATCACATACAAGGAGAAGGCTATAAATACCTCATAGCCAACCACGATCCAGGTAATGCCAAATACGCTAGGCTCTCTATATTCTGTTCAATTACTCTATTTCGACCAGAATTGACTTGAGTATCGGAGTGTCTTAGCCGGGGACACCTCGGCTAGTTTAACGCATATTGCTGTTGCAGATCTCAGACTTTAAGAAGAACATCAGCTGAATTATTCGACCTCCCTGATCGAATCTACCCTAAACAATACCCTTTCACTATAAACAATTTTCAATCTAATCACAAACCTTTTAAGTCAAAAAAAGAGACCATACAACCACTCGACGTAAAAAGAATTGATATATTCATACTCCTCAATTTAAGTGCACCTTATTGTTTTTAACTTTTATTAATAGATTTAATCCACTATAATTTTATATTAGATTTTATAGAATATATAATAATAACTAATATACATCTTTTGTTTGGAAATTATAGAAGAGAAAAAGAGACAATGCAAAAATTACATTGGACCATTTTATACAAATTAACCCTTTAATTGGTATTATTGTATTTACATATACAAAAATATATTACAGAAGCATCGATGAATGCTCCTTATATCCAACAACCAGTCAAAAAGCAAAAGCTAGGTTTAGAAAATACACCACTATCAATAATAAAAAATTACGACAAAAACCAACTAAATGTATATCCATCACCATTTCCAATCATCAATAACAAAAGTAGGACGGACAAGAAAAAGACTACAACCAAACCCAACCCCCCCTCCCCCCAATAATAAATAAATAAATTTCTATTCATTCACACCATCTTCATCCTTCGGTTTCAAAGACACCACACTCTTTTCCTTGACCTAATACTTGGCAATGCATTTGTAATTTGAGGCCTTCTCATTTTTTTTTTAATTCCATAATTTTAAGAATGTAAAAATATAGTACTACATTATTATAATAAAAACCTATATTGTTGTGACAGGTTAGAATTTAGTTGAATGAGGTTTATTATTAGTTAAGTGTATGTGGTCCCTATTTGTAATCTTATTGTTTGCATGAGGGAAATGTTCATCAAAACTAAATAATCTATAGTTTTTAAAAAAAAATTTGATGCTTGATAAAATTCAGATTCTTAGGGATCTACTCATCTGCTTACATGGTCCCAACTATTTAGTTGTTGATAGTTGATTGCTGTCGATTACATTTTTTAAAACAGATGTGATTAGTTTGACCCCCTTTTTTTGTACTTTATTCTGACATAGAAAATAACCGTCCAAACTAAAGGAAAAAATAGGAAGAAAAGAATGAGAAGGCCTCAAATTATAGATGCATCGGTAAGTATTAGAAATAGGAGCAACCATTCCTCTCGTCTTCTTATTCTTCTTTTCTAAAATTTCCCCACCATTTCTTTTTTTTCAAATATCTTTATTAATATTATTTTATATTTTTCTACAAATATAATAATTTTTTTTTATTGCATTGTATTTATATTGAAAATAATTGAAAGATGAATATAGATATATAATTGTAACCGAGGTAATGATATTGACACAAAAAGAATGTACCTTAAATTCTTTAAATTTCAAGATTTTATTTTCATATGTAAGGATTTTGTCTTGAAATGAAGGAAAATTAGTTTTTTATATTAAATAAAAATTAAATAATTTTTTTAATTAAGAATATTTTAGTCTTTTAAAATTTATTTCAATAGTTTTATTCATTAAAATAACATTTAATACAATTATCTACTTTTATTATTCATATAATCTACAAAGTAAATATAATCTAAAAAATACAAAATTATTCTAATTCTATTATTTATTTTTAATTTCATTCCATGCGCTACATTCTATGCCTTAGGAAAAAAAACAAACGTACACGAGGCGTTAGTCAAATATTTCAACTTCATCGACCTTGACTTTTACTGTAGTGCTAGTCAGCATCAAACAAGCAAAAAACGTTTTCAACGAGAAGTTGGGTTCCGACGCATGGCGCTCCCGCGTGGGAAACTCTCAC
>JACGDI010003051.1:566164-577713 GCA_014898725.1 Jacaranda copaia
TCGCGAGTTGTGTGTTTTGTAAAAAGGGGCCTGTTGGGCTATCCCATATCAGATAGATACATAATGTATGTATATATTAAAAAATAAGAAAGTTTTGAAAATAATGAAGGATATGAAAGAAATATTTTGAAAAATCTATTTTAGTATTTTGGAGAAAAAATAAGTATTACGTTGGATAATATTTTCTCAAAATAATTTTATTTTAAAAAAATATAATCAAATAGTCCCCTAAAAATAAAATTAATTTATAAATGATTATCATAGCGATCAAGTGTGATGTCAAATGGTTACATTTGCGAATTGTTCCAACTCAAAAAGAGCAGGTGCGAATCTTTAATAGCTGTTAAAGTACTTTTAATAAAGTAAGGACATTTCTGTCTATTTAAGAGTTTTATCACCATTACACTCTAACCAAAATAAAAAAGATGCCAAGTGGCTTGTAGCCCACTGACATAAGTCTCCCACATAATATGGGAGGTCAGGAGTTCGAACCCAAACGGGCTCCTGATGTGTGCATGTGTATAAATAAAAAAAACCAAAATAAAAAAGATAAAAAACATCTGCAACGAAGATGTCAAATTTTATCGTGCAATTTGTAAATCATGCTGTGAAGAAAATTAAAAAGGAAAAAGCAAAAACCAAATAAAGTTGAAATAAGACAGCAATATATGTTAAGGTAGTGTTTGAATATGTTTTATGGTTAATTTTATTATGTATTTTGAGAGAATAAATAATGAAAGAATTGTGGAAAAATATGAAATAAAGGTTGAGGAATCCGATTGATGTTTGGTTATATTTTTAAAAATAGTAAAAAATGGGCTTTGAAGAGTTTTGATATGTTTGGTTATGTTTTGAAAGAGACATTTTATACTGTTGAAGTCGAATCAATACTTTTGTGTTGGTGTTTTAAGGTGAATTTGATACTAATAGATTTTTTTATTTGTAAGAATAATAATAAAAAATATCGTGTATATATATGTAGTGAATGGATATGATTATGTTATAAGTTTGTAATGATTGATTAAATAATTAAATGGGTTGTATATTATAATATTTTATAAATTCATTTGTATGTTGATATTTTTATTTATACACACATATTAGGAGCCCGTTAAGGCTCGAACTCCTCAACTTTTTATATTATATGCGAGAATTATGTTACCAGGCCATAAGCCACTTGGCATAATAATAATATTGTTGTTGTTATTATTATCATTACTATTATTATTATATTATTATTATTGTTATATTAATTACTATTATTATTATAATTACTATTATTATTATTAAATTTTATATGAGAGGAGCGAGAAATGGGGGATGGGTCGGCTAGTAGCAAAAGGTGGGGATGGGATGAATTTGTCTCGAAGAACATAAAATTAAATGATTTTTTGGTTAATAAGTGAAAAAATAAAGGACTTTTTGGGTATTTAATGTGAAAAAAGGGGATGGAATTTTTGGGAATGTTTTGTTTTGGGAGCCTAAATAATTTTAAAAAAGTTTAAATTTTTATTGTTTATATATTCTTTTAATAAAAATATGTAGAGCAGGTTGATTAGTGTGAGTTTTATCTTATACATATCCAACGCAATGTGCATTTTTGATGGAGTCAGTGTATTATTATATAGGCTGAAAAGCAAACAGCCGGAGGCGGTAGGCTACAAGCGCTCCTGCTTTTGATTCGCTAATTAAGCGGCGAGCTTTTACTTGTAAATTGACTTGTTCATTGACTGACTCTCTGCAGAGGCTCTAAAGTGAAAAAATGGCGAAAGGCAGAATAGTTACGGTCTCTGCTCTGCAATTCGCTTGCACCGATGATGTCTCCACCAACGTCGACACAGCCGAAAGGTAGAATAGATTTCGCAGGAAATCAATTTTTACTTTCCTTTTTAATTTATTTTTTTTCAATTGCCGTTTTCCGTATGGGAAGATTGGACTTTTGTGGTTCTAAAGAACACCGTGTTTTTGTTTAAAGGACGGTAAGAAGCTTATTAGAAATTTTAATCCATGTAACGTGAATGTGGGGAAATTATTGGAGTATTTTTACTGTTCGGGATATTTTGAATTATTGAAATTGCAATGGCACCAGCTTCTACTCTGGGGTTTGAGCTGGGTTATGAAGTCTTATTTAATTGCAATTATGCATTCTTGGTTGTATATTACAGTTTATAGTTATGTACATTATTAGAGGGATCCATCATCCTCGAAAAGTTGAATTTGGGCTTGTGTTGCTAAGCTGGTGCCTAAGACTATGAAGTTAGAATGGCACTAAAAGAGTGGGTATCTGTCTACTCGCACAGTAGTTGATTGTAAATCCTCTCTAGTTGTTGATGACGGATATATAAAGATGTAAACATTTTATTAATTAAACATATTTATTCTGGAATTACTTTGTTTTCTGAGTGGTTATTGATGATACAAAATGAACTCAATTTTCAAAGACTTATCTTGGACTTCTGTCTAGGCCTTCTTGTTCCTGTCCACTCTATCAAATGGTTTCTCCAAATATAAACTACTAGGCTTCAGACCCTTTTATAGACCTCCTTGTATCATACTTTTGGTTCTCCTCGACTGGTTGTCTTTATTTGTCACACCCTTCTGCTATTTTCTTTAAAAGAGAAGGAACTGCTGATGAAAAGTTGATGTTCAGCTTATTTATTATGTTATGGTTTATATAATTCCCTAACTTTTAAACTGTCGATTTTCTGGAGTTTGAATATGACTAAGCAGCCAATTTACTCAAACTGCCTGCACTGTGAACTGCAGAGGACCGGAACTTTATGATGTTGAAGGATGAGTCAGAAATAGTATTATTTACATAAAGCTGGTGTTTAAGTTTCAAGTATTATGTGCTTGCATCTGGCACTTTCATATTGCATCACCTCGAATACTTTCAAATGCAGATTGGTTAGAGCAGCTCATCAAAAGGGGGCGAATATCATTCTTATCCAGGTTTGTACTCGCTAAAAGCTTGTTTGCTTGTTTTGATATCATATGATAAATATATAATCCAACTCAATTTTAATGTATAGTTCATTTTTGGAAGCTCTTGATATAGTTATGGCCCGTTATACATTTAAGGCCAAACTTAGCTTATGTATCAAGGTCTTGGGGTGTAATATATTTTCCAATTTAAGTTGAAAATATGTTGTAATTTGTCAAATGGGATAGTCATGCTAGGCAACCAATCAAAATTGGATATCAAGTTATTTAAAATATACTAACAAATATTAAATATAATACACAATAACCCACTATTTATTATGGTTATGTGTATGATGCCTAATCCAAACATACCGAGCAAACGGGCTCTAAAAGTAAAGAAAATTTAATTTCTTGAAAAGATTGTGGTCTCTACGTTCCTTTCTAGTTAGTTTTGTCATCAGTTTACTTGTTCTCAACAATTTTCTGTTTTTCAAAAGTTATCATGATATCCACGCTTTTTTGGCTGACTGTAGCCCGTGGTATCATGTGGACAAGATTGATAATTTAAAGAAGATCCTTATGTTAATGTCATTGAGATATTAAATTTGGTAGCTCCTTGTCAACATGCGGTTAATTTTTTTCTTGGTTTTGGAATGTCTTTCTTACATAAGTCTTTTTTTTTAGCTGCTCCCTCCTCTTTGCATCATCATCTTTTTGTTGAATCAGGAAGAACAATGCTTTAATATGCACATTCTGTAATCTTTTGTATGAAATTACCTGAAAAAGAGAACTGATGTTCAATATGAATTTCAGTGTCAACTGTCAAGTGTGGATTGCATGTCTCTGGATCCTTGTCCACCCCTTGTACAAAAAATTTTAAGCAATGGGATGGAGAACACTAGGTCTACTGAACTTAGACTCTTATTGTTGTAAAGGGTTGAAAAAGAGTGTACTTTTTTATTGGTCTGTTACTTATGATATGTAGATTACATTTTGTTTACTGTTTGTTTCAGGAATTGTTTGAGGGTTATTACTTTTGTCAAGCACAAAGGGAAGATTTCTTTCAGCGAGCTAAACCTCATAATGAGCACCCCACAATACTGCGGTGAGAATACACTGCTTCCAGATCTAGCTGGTTGAATTTTTACCCTGAAGCTCTATGTTAATTGGAAAACTTTTAATTGATTGAAACTCAACTGTTTGAAATTGTACTTTCAAATATAAGTAGTTAATGTATAGCTAAAATGGTGTGTCTCAGGATGCAGAAGCTAGCGAAAGAATTGGGAGTAGTTATACCAGTGAGCTTCTTTGAGGAGGCAAACAATGCACATTATAATTCAGTAGTTGTAATTGATGCTGATGGGACTGATCTTGGACTTTACAGGAAGTCTCACATCCCTGATGGGCCAGGTTTGTCAACTTTTGCTTGTATGCATCTGATGTGGTATATTTATTTAGCAATAAGGTGTATTTACAGCTGATTATGGTTTTGTCAGGTTACCAGGAGAAATTTTACTTCAATCCGGGTGATACTGGTTTTAAGGTTTGTAACAATGAATAATCGGATCTATGCACTTCGTCAGTGAATGTAGCACTTTGTTGCATTATCCTTTCTGATTGTTCAAAGAACTTGGTGATGTTAACAGGTATTCCAAACTAAATTTGCCAAAATTGGAGTAGGTAAGATGTCTTGACTTCTAGCTCTGATGAATCATTTTAATTTACTGGTTCTAAGATTGAGAGTTAATTAAATGTTTGAAGGTACCCCAAAAGAGTATATAACACTGAGATATAAATGTCCAATCGTTTCGTATAATTTGGCTTCAGTGTTGACTAGTAAAGCACAAGCGACGGTGAGAAAAATAGCATATATCTGTTCTTTCTTGAAGCTGGAGATTTGATGGTCACTCTTTGTTCCATATTAGGAATTTGCTGGGATCAGTGGTTTCCTGAAGCTGCTCGAGCCATGGTACTTCAAGGTGCAGAAATATTGTTCTACCCTACTGCTATTGGTTCTGAACCTCAAGATGAGGGGCTAGATTCTCGAGATCACTGGAAGCGGGTGATGCAAGGCCATGCTGGGGCTAATGTGGTGAGTTTTCTAGTGGAGCTTCCAATATTAACTGGATTAATTTGTGTGCATCTGGTAGAGTAACTTTTCTACTGGTTTGAAAGGTGCAAAAATTATGTTTCTTTTCCGTTCCAGTGATCCTATACTTGATTGGAGATTCATGTTCATGTTTGGACAAATTAACATATATGCTTAGCTTATGTGCCAACCCACATTCTAGCTATTGATGAATAAAGAAGAAAGTTGTTTCCTTTCTGACAACAGACATACTATCTTTGAACCAATTTGCACTCATACAGTCAAACTGTCGTAGGTAACTTTTGCTTTGCCGGATGACCTCTAAGCCTTTTATACATTCAGGTACCTTTAGTAGCATCAAACCGCATTGGCAAGGAGACAATACAGACAGAACATGGCAAAAGTGAGATCACATTCTATGGGAATTCATTTATAGCAGGTAAGCCTTTTGTGCATGAGTTAGAATTTTATAACCCCATGTATGTTTGCTTCATACTTTTTAGGTTTTGCTGAAAAAGGAACTTAGAACATGTGTCCTGTTGGATAGGGCCTACAGGAGAATTGATTGCTGATGCTGATGATAAAGAGGAAGCCATTCTCGTTGCACAGTTTGACCTGGACAAAATCAAATCCAAGAGACACAGCTGGGGGGTATTTCGCGATCGACGTCCGGATTTATACAAGGTGCTCTTGACATTAGATGGCAGTAATGTTTCTCTTTGATTTACCAATGACTCGTTTGGATATGCTTGATCCAGAATTTAACAAGCAATTTCACCTTTTGTTTGTGCTGTTATTCGAATAAATTCATGGATCATTCGCCGAATTGAGGGTAATATGTTGGAATCTAGCTTAATCATATACAATTGCTGGGAAATGACATTGATCATTTCTGATGTAACTTATTCTACCTTTTTGATGGGAGATTCCATTTAACTTTTGGCATTCGTTTCTTGGACATTATCTTTCTAATATGATATATAGTCATATTGAGTGGCGCATATTATCTTTCCTTGATTTCTCTTATCAGTGACCAGATATTCATGAATTGTGAGTGACTGGTCAATCTTGAGACGTTGTTGTCCAATGATGATACCTTTTTCTTGTTAAAAAACTATGATTAAATGCAATTTCTTTCTCTTTCTAGTATGATGTGTGTGCCATTCTTCTCCGAGATTAAAGGAATAAACTATAATGGTGAGTGTGATTCTTTCGCATAAAACGGATCTTTTGAGAAAAATGAGTAGAAATATCTTTCTATAGCATTGGCGGTGAGGGGTGGATGAAACTCACCTGTCAAAATCTCTGGGCGAAGTTTCTACCCACTTGGTACTTCAATGGCTCCAGACGTAGCCTCTCTATGGTTAAACAGTATTCAGGGCCTTATCTTCCTTCTTGTCCTTTGGCAATCGAGTTTTTTTTTTCTTTTTTTTTTTTCCGTCTCCCTAGTTTGTCATCAACCCATTTTAACTAAAGCCAATTTCACCTCTAGGGTATGTCAAATAAACAAATGAAAGAAAACTGGTTAAATTCATGCCTATATTATACAGGAGAACATTAACATTTCATTTTCACAATCTATTTGGATTCAAGAATCAATGGAAAACATTAAACATGAAAATTTTTTGGAAACAGCTCAACTCTGTTTCTTATGCCCAGCATATTTGTTAAACTTGTTTCTCAACCCAAACACAGATGGCAAATATACTTAAAGTTCTAACTATCAAGAAAGCCAAGACATATACTGATTTATGTATCTAAACTATGGACAAGTAACAAAGAAAAGGCTGTAAACTTCAGTCTGCAGTGGGATTCACTATGGACTTGTACCAAAACTGAAGACACAGATTATAAAGCCGAAAAACCAAACAGGAAAGGCAAAAATTTTGGGTTTCCTACAAACATTTCACCACCTCCCTCTTATTTGCATATTTCATGAGGGATAATTAAAAAAATTAAAAATAAAAAGCAGCAGCAACAACAACGACATACTTTTAAAAGGTTTGCTATGCAAAAAAGAATTGTCAAAAACTAGGAATTCTCCTACCTATCTGTCATGAGCTACCCTTGCTGGTTAATTTATGCAATCTCTTCTCCTTCTTGTCCGAGAATGTTGTCATTTTTGTCCTTGTCTATATTGTCTTCCTCGTTAATTTGTTCTTCATCATCTTCCTCTTCCTCTTCATCATCAGACTGAATAAATTGCAACTTCAGGCGTCCATTTTCACGGCATGCATGCAACAATTCCTGAGTTGGGATCCTTATTTCCTTGAGAATGAACCTCCCATCTTCCCTGAATGACTTGAAGCACACCCATGGCTTCCCACTCCTCCCTATACAAGATATGGGTGGAGGAAATTCCCCTATACTTGTTCTTGATCTCTTTGATTCACCCCAATGGACGTTCTCATTTTCTGCTGCAGTATTTCTTGCTGCAGTTCTCTCCTCTTGTCCCTGCCAATCATTATTACAATTATCATTCCTCAACAAATCCTCAACATCATCAAAACTCTCGAACCCCAGCCCCTCAGTGCACAACGACAAACTCTCAGAATTCATGGAAGAAAAGCTGTCGCTGTGTCTGTTTTGCTTTTTCTGGCAATAGCTGGACGTGGGGCTCCCGTTTTTCTCCTCATGATCAATGCTTGAGCTTCCATTTTCGTCATTCTTGGGGATTTCATCAGGTTTGGAAAACGTAGGATTTGAGGATGAGTATGAGCATGAGGATGGAGAGGATACACTGGGATGATCATGAATGTGATTCTCTTTGAAATGTAGTTGGCCGAATATTTCTGTAAAGGAAGAACGGTGCACAGTTTGCATGGATTTTATTTGTTTCCATGGTGAGAGGGATTCAACAAGTGTTGGACTTTCAGGCACAAAGATGTGTTCTAGGCCACCACATGCTGCCATAGTTTTGACTCTCTTTTTTATGCTTTCCTTTTGTTTTCTTTTTCTCTTGAGGGTGACGAGAAAATGGGCAAAAGGGACATAAAGAGGATGCTAATTTAATTTCTGGTGGTCGAAAAACAAAAGTGTTTTTGTGTGTGAATTGAAGAGGGAGAGGTGCACGGGAAGGGCATGAAATTTTTGTTGATAAAGTCAAGGAGTTTTCAACTATTTATTAGGGATGGTGCTTTTATGAGGTACCTCCCAACATGGATGGGCGGTCATGGAGCTTTTCTTTTTGGTGGTTGAAATTTCTAAAACTCTACATGTCGATATCTTCACCCTCTACAAAAATAGCAAGAATATGTGACATCTCGAACTCAAAATTTTACAATAATTATAATTATGTTTGACTCCACATAAATCCTAACGTATTGACAATTATAATTACATCAGATTTGAATTTCAAATAAATTTCGTGTTGTACTCAAACTATAGGTTTGACAACAATCTTATCATTTCAATGAACCGAAAATTATTTGATCTTAACCTTTTGTAAAAATAGAATTATTACGAAAAAAGATCTTATATTCAAACTCTTATCAAAATCATAACTATCTATCTATCTATCTATCTATATATATATATGTTCGTTTTTACATAAATCCCACTATATTGACAACTATAGTTTTATCAAACTCGAACTAGTTTACATAAATTCCACATTAAAAATTGATTAGACGGAAATCTTATCATCCTATAATCCCAAAAATATTTGAATTGAAATTTCTTTCGTGTACTTCTCCTATAAGCAGGCGTTATCCATCGCTTACCTAAAGAAAAGACATTTATTCAAAGAGAACACAAAATAATATCTTAATTTGCTATTTTCTCCCATTAAAGCATTGCATTTGAGCTATGAGTTTATAAGTTTCCAACTTTATTGCAGTTTCTAATAACATTACGTCATGTGACTGGTAAGATGTATAACAAAGACCCTTAACAGCCATCTGAAAGGATATTGCTTCATTTTGTTGCCACACTTGACTTAATTCAATTGGGAAGGATGTTGACATTGGTGAAGCATGACAGTTGTCACCAGGTCAATTTCTAATGTAGTGACCCGGAGAAATGATTGGCTTTGGCAAATAATATATAAAGACAATTAACCTCCAAATTTTACGTATGCAAGAGGTGAGAATATTCCAGGTTCATCCTCCTTGGTTATTCAATTAGTCATGTCATGAGAGATATTCGAGTGCATATTCAGAGAAGTTATGAATCATTAGATTATACATGATGACATCAAAATTTTACTAAAGATATCATCATATTCTTATTTCACAATTCACAATTCACTTATTATATATTCTCATCATATATTATGATTGTATCTTTGTGTTCGTATCAGTTCATATCACCATATTCATACATTATATATCCTATCTTTTAATTGCAAGATGCGGTCTAAAATGCTTAAAAAAATCTTATAAACTCCTATATCTTATAAAGGAGTTTATTAAGATTTTGAAACTAAATTAAAATCTCCTCACTTTTTTTCTTTCTTTTTTTCTCTCTCTCTCTCTCTTTTTTTTATAAATTCCTAATATCTTATTTTAAAATATTAGAAGCTTATTTTTCAAAAACAATAAATACTTTCTTAACATTTTATAAATTTTTAAACTTGTAATAATATATTTCGAAGAGTTCATGAACTTACCCAAATACCTTCTAAGAGTGTATCCGAGCCCACAATGTTACATAGTGGTTCAGCCGCATTATCTATTGTCTAGTCACTGCATCAATTCCATATCTTTGTTGTGGTCCTGCTGCATTAAAAAATCCATAGCACTACATTTGGCTAATACGCAAAATAAATGACTTTGCACGCACTGACTTTGATAGATGCACCATTTGTTCATGGGAGGATGAAATCATTTCCAATTGAAATCACATCCTATTATTTAGTGAGCAAATTTTTTCCAACATTGCATTCATAAGACTACAACAGATTAAGCAAGAATAACAAAGAACAGTAAAAATAACACACAGATTGAACAAGTCTCACTTGAGAATCATAGGGGAGGTTATATAATACAATGAGTCGGGCCAAAGAGTCATGAACATTCTTTTACCTCCAAGCTTCAAACCGTTCTGTTATTGAATTAATACGGCCCAAGTTGCTAATTCCTTTGCTCTTGCTATCAACCTTCACAGCCAAACCTGAAGTTTGCTGGCCATCAGTTTTTACTTCAGATTTCATTTGACTGGAATCACATGATTTGCCTGTTTTGCTCCTTATGTTCTTTTCAAACTGATTTTCAAGACACTCCATTACACCACCTTCTTTGGCGCTTGTACCTCTACAGACTTGATCAGGATTTTCAAAAGACACACTTTCATTGGATTCTTCAGTATAAGTTGAATAACTAGGACAATCCTCATCGTTGATTTTGTGTACTTCTCTAGTTTCTGAACCGGGATCCTTTGCCACAATGTCCTGTATCAGCTCTTCAATTGATTCACCAGGATTTTCTTGATGCAAACGTGAGGAACTCTGATTTTCATTGTCATCAGAAGTCTCAGTGTGGGGAATAGGAATTGGTTCTATGACAGAATCTTTTCTTTCTCGTAAGGTTTTCTCTATAAGTGTCTTAAGGAAGTTCATCACTTGTACCGCATACATAAGTGCAGTCAATGGATCAGCCATCTGTAAGCAAAGCAGGAAGGTAAGGAAGCTCGTTTCGACAGAAATTATTGGATGGATTAATGCAGGTTCTTTTACATTGCCAGGGTGGGGGATAGTTTTAGGCGGTAGAGATGAGAATTAGTAGCACATAATAAATATCTAATTGATAATCTTTATTCTCCTATCAAAGTTCATAGATGGCTAGTTATTAGAAGAGATGGATCAAATGTCTTGGAAGAGCCGGAAATCAACACAGAGTTACCTGTGTCATGTTAGGAGCAAACACCATAGCAACGTTCCGTGCATTCATCTTGTTTAGATGTTCCTGTTGGACAACGTCGGCCATTAGGTTGATTGCCCAATCCAACAAAGCCGCTTCTGTTGGGGGTAGAAGCCTTGCGAGGGCATCACAGTCCTCTTCTGATTGGCATTGCATCACCTGCTCCGGTGAAAGAGAATCGAGAACCCCTCTAGGGAGTTCTCTGAACCACGCCTATATGGATAGCATGAAAAGTATGTTAATGCAAAATGTGCAAAAGAAAAACAATATTAGCTTCATTCAATGAAAATTATTTCTTTGGTTTATTGGTAAAGTCTAATCAATTGTAAATATATCATATATTTCCTTCCTCTGTGATATGGAATAGCCCAACAGGCCCTTTTACAAATCAGACAGCTCACGAGGCCCAACGTGAAATGGTATAATCCAGTAGGCCCAAGATCAGAGGATTCAACCCACTAAGCCCTGAGGCAAGTCACTTTGGTCGACCAGTATCGACCCCGTATAAGAAGCCCCGTGGTCGACCTGATGGCCTCTTCCAAAGTCTTGTGATGATAGCCCAGTGGCGAAGTCAGACTGGTCGACTAGTATGACCCCATATGGTAAGCCGCGCGGTCGACCCGTATCGACCTGCAGGCCACTTTCAAACTCATCATCTAAGTTTGGTCGACATGAAT
>JACGDI010003059.1:45622-61129 GCA_014898725.1 Jacaranda copaia
TTATTGGGAAGTGATGTTGGAATGCAAACTTCTCTATTAAGTAGAATTTTCTATGTATGTAGAATGGCTCTAAGGGATTCACATTCATTGCAGCTGACATGTAGAACTTGATTAGTAATTGTTGGTATTAGGGTGTGAGGGTTACTGACATGTAAGTGGGGCACGCCTTGTGTAATTGCTAAGTTTTATCTAACTAACAATTCTTAAGGAGGAGTCTGGTATGACCATTAAGGATATCAAATGTGGTAGGAAGGCATTCTCATTAGGGAGTCTAGTTTATATTATTTAGACTGACCATTCTCACAAAGGAGTTTGTGTTGTTTCATCAAAGTTTAGTTTTATGGTTAGGATACAAATGTTGTAGGTGCATAGCTTCATCATTTGATCATATGGTTGTAATTCATGATGCCTCCATTTAATTTGTGTTTTAATAAACTTATCTTTAGATTTCCTCTTTGTTATTTTTTGTTGTTTAGTTTTTAGCACTTATTCTTGATTTTGGCACTAGGGATGCTTTTGAATTAAGTTGTGAGATAGGTCTTAAGGAAAGGAATGTGCTATAAAAAGATATACTGAAAGAGGAAGATTTTTATTCAAATAGACATTGTAGGTATAAACCATTGCAAAAAAGGGAAAATATAAATATAAAGAGTAGATAACATCAAAGACAAATGGCAAACTTGTGGGTGAAGTGGGGCATCTTTTTAGGTTGTCAATAATGGTTTGGCCATTTGCCATTATGCATAGGCGTTGTTATTTCTTTAAGCTCTTTTTCTTTCTACTATCATTGGTTACAGAAGTACGACTATGCTGATAGGTAATGAGCATTGCAATATTTAGTCACCTTGCATCAATATGGGTTATCATTTTCATGTCTCTTCAACTTTATATGTTAATTCTCTAGTCCTAGTTGGGGTTGAAAGATTCATCTAGTCTACTTAAAGGAGGAATTCATGTAGCGAGCTCATATATAGAACATTGTTTCCATATATCTAGTACTGAAATGGTTTTGTGCTTGATATATGAGAATATGGCATAAGCATTGTATTTGTTCCATTTATATTGACCTTTTGAGCATTTTCAAAGAGATTGTAAGTTCTATGATGGCTGAAGAGAAGAAGGATGTATTAAGTGATAGTGAAAAAATATAGATATGGATGAACTACAGATCAAAGTTGCAGAGAGAAATAGTAATCAACTTGAATGCACACCATGAACATTAGAGGATGAGTAGTCAACTAGAGACAAAGAGAGTAACATCAAGAGTAGCATAATCTTTTGGTGAAAGATTGAAACTACTACTCAAAAGTCGTTTAGTGCTGGTCGATCGAAGGTAGCATTGTTGGCAAAGGGAGCGTCAATGATCAATTACTTCACCATTGTAGTTCTTTATTTTAGGGCAATCCCCAATGACGTGGTCAATTGGATAGAGCAAATTTGAGTGATCTGTGAACCACCAAGTCCAACAAGCAGGGTTTCAATTTGCTCGTGTTGGAGTGAACCCATATCTAATTTATTCAAAGTGGTTAAGAAGATTATCTTAGCAAAACTTTCATTATTGACAAGGATCTTTTGGACTAAGTAATTTGTGACTTCTAAAGTGATGATGATAGTGCAAATAAGGTTGCATGTTATAATACTGCCTCGGAAAATAAGTGCAAGTTTTCATCGATGAAAGAGATGGGGTTCAAAATGGTCGATACATGGAAGATAGATCTTTGATGCTTGATTTCACTGTGTAATTTTTTTTGGCATTATCTTTTGTAGGACTTGGAGTCTCCTTCCATTGGTCCATCAGTAATTGCATGTATGATGCCTCAATGACGAAGGTTCTTTAGACTTTATGATTTTTTTGGTTTCAGATTGCCTAACTTTTCCTTTGCTTGAGATTGGCTACTATCTTTGTATTCTTGTACGTTTGTGACATGCTTTTTTAGATAACTTGCTGTATAAGACGCTCAATCTCTTTATGTACCTGAAAGCAGTTCTTCGTATCGTGGACCTTATGTCTATGAATTTTCTTGAGTACTTAGTCTTTGTCCACTTTTGTAATTTCTTCAGCCTCTTAAAAATATCTTCTTTTTTTATGGCCAACAAAACTTTTTTTCTAGTCATATTGAGAGGTATGTATTGATGGAACCTCTTGATTGGTGAATGAATTCTACTCTTATTTTGCCTATCATCCTTTTTCCCTTTTAAATTGGATTTTTATAAGAGTTGGTCCCTCTAAATTTCATCCTATTCATTTTTGCCTAGGCTATGTACTTATCAACTAGGTCGAGCAAGTGCTCCATTATTTGGGGTTGCTCCCAGACAATGACATTCACATAATATTTGTGCCTTAGATCTAAGAAAAGCACATCTATAAGGAAATCAACATTAGAGTTACCATCAAGACTTTATTATTGAGATGAGTGAAAACCTCCCTTAAAAACTCTTATTTGTTCTTCTTAACTGGGTGAATGTGCACGAGGGGGAACTTGGATTTCCTTTTACTAGCAAATTGATGCAAGAAACTTGTCATATAACTAATCCTAATAAAAGACAGATCTCAGCTAGAAATTAATGAACCAATCTAATCTAATGCCTTGAAAAGTTGTAATAAGGAGTTTAGCATGTATATTATTACTACAGTCACGCAGTTGCATTATATGCTCAAACTATAATAGATACTTATGTAGGTCTGTGAACTTATTGTAGCATAGCAATCTTGTTAGGATTTTGCTATCTATGTTTTGCTATTGTAGCATGAATAGATGAGAACTCTTTGACCTTGTTTTTTCTTTTAGGGCTCTGCCCTTAACTAAAATAGTCTAAATACCTTCTTAAGAGATCTTCCAACTTTTTGTTGAGCTTCTATACTTAGTTGGATACCTCTTCTTAGTTATGGGGTTCTAGAATTTGGTAGGTCTTGCTTAGTTATTCACGCTATTTGTCTAGTCTGTTGTGTTGTGTGGCCTGGTTAGGTATGGAGATTTCTTGGACAAAGTCTACAACTTCTTCTTAACTATGCATGCCAAGCAGTCTACCTATTCTTTTGCATGGAGTTTCTTTGACATGGTACATAACCGCCAACATTTTTGTTTCGCTATTGGGTCATTAGTGGGGAGGTAAAATCTTGGTCTACTGCTTGAGGAGCATGGCCATGATCTTATCACCTATGATTTGGCGAAATTGTTCCATAGATAAAGCAACTATTTGCATGGACGAGGCGAAATGGCCTAGAGCATTCTAAACATGATTGGTCCAGTTGTTGACTGTATGTTTTTTGTTTGGATGGGTGAGTTGAGAATATATTTTTGGTTCACTAAAATCATATGTCTCGTGTACATAATCGTGGAATGGAAATTCTTATTGCTACGGACTATGTCAACTGAAAACATGAATTTTGTTTAGAAAATGTTTGGTGGGAAAAATAAGTGTGCAAGCTTTTAAAAGATAACTATGGAGGTTAAACTCAATTCAATTGGAAGCTTGTGTGTTAAACCAGCAACCACAAAGAACATGTTAGGCTTGCCAAGATGGCTCTTAACTAAGACATTTTGATGTTTAAATCAACATAATACTGGAGCATAAAGTAAAGTAAGGTAGCTAAGAGTAAGGTAGGAAGGGAGTGCATACCTCAAAAAAGCATGAAGTTGTAGTATTTATAGGGCACATGAATTTACAATCTGACCCGTGTCGAGGATGAAATAGATCTTATAAGTATAGGGTTAAATTGGGCTTTCCCCTAAAATGATAGCAAGTTTTCTCTTCCTTTTTTACCAAGTGTGGATGCAAATTATTATCTTGTGGCTGGACAACTTTAATATGGATGGAAATGGTATAGCCTATCATTAATGTGGGAAAGAGTGAGTGTGTATACAGGTAACCTGCCAGTATTTAATGTGGTTGTCTTTCATTATGTAAGCATTTAAGATTTTATGGTTCGATCCCGATTCTTTGGCATCGCGACCAATAATGCCATATTGGTCGAGGCTATAGAGATAGATAATAGGAATGAAGATGTTGACTAGTCGAGCTCTTATTGCCATCGAAATAGGCTGGGTATTAAGTGTTGTTTAAGTTTTTTGAGGTTCTATCATGGAGGTGAAGCATTGTGAAAAATAAATTTATGCATATAATTTTGAGGTGAATTATAGTATAGCATTGTGAAAAATAAATTTAACATATTTTGAGGTGAATTACTTGATCCATTGTTCACTTTGTTTCACAGCGTATGATTTTATGAATTCATATGAGAATAGATTCAATATGAATACATGGTGCAGTTTTGCATAGTAGTGGTAAATGGATAGATTGGGTTAATTATGGGTTGGGTTCAAAATGGGTTGGATTTAAAATGAATTTATATTTAGGGGTTGAAAATGGGTTGGATTGAAAATAGATTGGGTCGAATTTGGGCGGATCCAATATAAAAAAGAAAAAAATATATAAATTTTTTATTAAATATATTATTATATTATTTTATTAAACTATAATAGTTTTATCTTTATTTAACGTATATTAATTAATTATTATCAAATCCTTGTTAATCACATAAAATCAAATCAAATTATGTAAATGCATAATTTATTATTATTTTATAATATTTATATTTTTTTCTTTTAATACAAAATAACAATCTTACTCAATGAATAAAACATAACTACTTAAAATATTTTAAATTTTTAGTACAAAATATTTAATTGTACCCAACAAAATGTTTACTATACTAGTCGTATTTATTTTTTATTTTTTACTTTTTATATTTAGTTAATATTTGCAAAAGTACTACTTATTTTATTTTTAATTTTTTCAATCTAGTCCATTATCGTTATCACAACAATTAAATTCAAATTTGATTCAACATAAAAGTATTATTATCAATTTAAAATAATTAAATTATGCATATATCTTGAAAAATATGTCTTTTGTAAGAATAAAAAATATAAAAAATTTAAATTTAAATTCTTATATCTACCTAAATTATTATTTTTAAATAAAATACTCAAAAAATATTGAAATATAGTTAACTTTTTAATTTTTGAAAATATTATAACTAAAAATGAAAATAAAGTTGGGGCCCTTTTTTCATGAGGAGGCAAAGGAAATGAAATGGATGACTGCAGTTTATCGTCTCACATGCTACCACCAGACAATAAATTTATTGTGTTTACATATTTATATTTTGGTAGCTCGTAAAAATTGAAAAAATAAAAAATAAAAATAATTTTTTATTTATTTTTATTTTTAAAGGTTGAAAAGAATATGAGGGCTATAAAATTAATGGACTAAATTTTTTTATAAAAAATTGAGTTTATAAATGAAATAATGATATAATCAATTTTTAGATCATAATCTCAAGTAAAAAGATACTTGATTAATTCATTCGAATTAAGTTAATAAATTAATATTTTAAAATTAAATGAGGTGGATAAATGGTAAATGCTTAATCGATGGTATATAATTTATCTAATTTTCAATTCATTATTTTTTTTTCATTTTTAGAGTGTTATAGAAATAAAAATAAAGTGGGGTATGATCTTGGGAGAATGAGAGAATACAAGGATAATTTTAGGGCTAAAATTGGGTTGAATTATTTAGAAATCATATTCAATCCATTTTAAATCCATTTACATTTAAAACCCATTTCAACTCACATTCAACCCAACCCAACCCAAAGTAAATTAGGTAGGAACCATGGATTTGGAATCAATTTGCCCCGTAGTTTTGCATATGATTGGCAATTAGGCTCTTGCCTTAATACAGGTGCCTCATTCGGTAAATAATTTCACACTCTATGATTTAATTAGTAATGAGAAAGTTTCGATATAACTTGGTTTATTTCAGTTGACTACATTTAGTAGATATTTAAGTTCTTAATGACTTCATATCTTCAAAACATATACTCATTTAATTTGATTCACATTACATTTAGAATCTTTTTTTCACTATGTAATAATTTCTATTAATATTGGACTTTAGCTTAAATGGGAACTAATGAGGTTGAAAGTTGTTTATAGTGAAAAGGGTGGTGTTTGGGCTAATTCGACCAAGGAGGTCGAATGATCCAATTGCTATATTTCTCGAGGTTTAAAATCTGCAACAACAGCACATGTTAAAGAAATCGAGGTGCCCTCTACGAAGGACTCTGATGCTCAAGTTAGTTCTGATCGAAAGAAGGTAATCGAACAGAATATTAAGAGCTTATTGTGTACTTGGCGTTACCTAGAGCGTGGCTAGTTATGAGATATTTATAGCCTTCTCCTAATGTGTGATTTGTCGAAGGTGCCTTTGTCAGGTATAGTGGGCTTTAGTCCTTACCAGGGGGTTAGTGGTCATTCCAGATCTCAGTACTATTTTAGGTGGCATCATCTCCTAGTTTTTGGGGTGAACAATACTCTAGGTAGGTGCCTCCGTGTTAAAGAGGGTGACAGGGTTGGTGGCAGAGACTGTACCGACTATCATGTGCCATTAATGCTGAGGTGTGCTACTTGTCAGAATATTAAATATGATAAGGGTATGAGTCAGCATCGGCGTGAGCATCCTAGTTGAATAGCTCGGGCAGTCCACCAAAGAGATGGATGAATAGGTTGAAAAGCTTTAAGCCTCTTGTTGAATGTGGTAGAGTACAGCATGCTTGACCATATGGTTGTCATCAATTGGTCTAGCCCATCTAGGCCTAGAATTGATATTGGGTCATGCATGTTAAATGGGCTTGCTGTAGGCTAGTTGGGCTATCCCATATCATGAATCCCCTCTACTTATGATCCTAATCGAGCCTATCGATAAGGAGGGATAGAGAGTAGATAATTGAATGATGGTTATGGCAGTTGCCATGATTATGTGCATTCGACTAGGCTTCTGTCAACTCGACCAAAATTTTTGAATATTTGACCAAAATTTTTGAATTCTTGACCAGGGTTCATAGTAGTTTTTCTACATTTAATATGCCAGTTACTTCACAGAATACGAAGGTGAGGGGGCAGTGTGCAATTATTACTACCGCTTGGGTTCCTACGCTCAAATGTCTATAAATATGTGGGATAGAGGTAACCATTTGCACTTTTGCTAAAATCATATCTAGTCGAGTTCCTATTTTTAAAGTTCTCCAAACCTTTCTTTTACTCAGAGTTTGTAGAATATTTGTTGTAAGTTGATCTGCCCATTTTGATATAGGATAGCCCAATAGGCCCAACATCTAACGAGACGGCCCATAAGGCCCAAGATGGAATCTGTTTGGTCGATCGGTATTGATGTCACTTGGAAGTATCTATGGTTGACCCGTATCACCTGAAAACTACTTCGAGAATTCGAGCATTTGAATCTGGTTGACATTGATCGACCTTTGACATTCACTCGAATCCTCACCGGGCATGTTGATCTGACTGGTCGAGCTCACTCCGATGACATGTGGCAGCCGGTGCAACTGCTGCCAACAACTTTGACAACTTTAACAACCCTACCAACAACTTTGGCAGACACGTGCCCCTGCTGGCACAGTTATCCAGAAAAATAGGAGATTTAGCCACTTGGTACAATACCAGAATCTGGACATGGAATGACTTCAACCCCTTAGCATGGGAAAAAGCTAACATACTTGATATGGGTACTTGTGTAAAATCACACCCACATAAAGCTATAAATACTGCAGGCCCAACCACGCTCAAGGTAATGCCATTTACATCATACACCTTACATTCTCTATATTCTCTTGACCAGAACTAACTTGAGCATCGGAGTGCCTTAGCCGGGGGCACCTTGGCTAGTTTAACGTGTGTTTTGGTTGCAGATCTCAGGCTCAGAATAATATCCAACTCTTACTCTCCTATACTCGCAGCATTTTGCACCACCATTTGCCACCGTCTGTGGGAACCGTTGAGATTGCAACAAAAACAAATGGTGAACACACGTAGAGTAACATCTGGAAGGGAGCAGAACCAGAGGTCCATTTCCCTATCACTCCCTAACCCCTAGCAAGACACAACCGCTTCGGGCACCAACGCCTCCCAAAAATAGCTGGTGATGTTGCCCATGTCCCAACTGATGTAACTGATCAGTGAACAGATATTCGCTCAGATATCGATTCAATTGTCTACTGTCCTGGATAGGCACACCTTAGTGCCTGCCCCTATTGCCAGTGCAACTCCACAGCTGCCACTACAAAAAAATAGACCCCAGGAGAATAGCCTCTCCTGCCACAAATCCAGGCAACCACTCGCCTGGCACCAGGTCAATCCTAGACACCCACCAGTGGAAAAGAGGTGTCCAGAACCACACAAGGAGGTAGTGGACTCAAAGGATCGCGTTCGACCTAATCGAACCATGCAGTACGATAGTGTCGAACACTCAAAGCATACCTATCATGAAGACTGAGAAGACTCAGTAGAATTAGCGCATTGGCCCAGTCGAGCTCCGCAGCGCTAGAGAGCCAAGCACATCAAGTTGGGTTTTGATCGAAATGCTACCCAGGTGGATCGAGAATAATGAGATAAAGTGTCCCATCAGGTCCAGTAGCTCAACAAACATCTCGATAGATCTTGAGGAGAAATACTAACAGAGCACCAAACCTGGATGCTCCTCAAAGATCTTGTTGAGAGAGAGGAACCCCATTCATGTAGGAGATCATTGATGAACGCATCATCGTAGATGCCAAAGTCCTCACCGGCCTCTTGAGGTACGATGGCTCTACTGACCTGAACAAGTGCAGGTCATTGAAACCTAGCCTAGATGATACCCTTTTTTTATAGGTACCATGGGAGAGCACCTTGGGAACTAACCAAGGACTCCTAAATTAGAGTTCTCAGTTCTATCGACCCGTCCTTTAACTATGAGGAATTTTTTACCCGTCAGATGCTTATAGATAAAGCAATAGAATTTAATATTGAGAATTGCCCACCTGTGCTTCCTTTGGTCTCCTCTCCCGTCTGGTCGAGAATTCCATTACCTTCCTACAACATTCTAATATAAGTGGCTACGTGGCACTTCTTTGCTATACTTAGAATATTTGGTAACTGATCTTATACATCAGAGGATCGTACGGTTGTGGTGGGACCTATGCCACTATCTATTCGGGGGAGTGATATAAAAAGAAGACAAAGACAAGGAAGTTTCTACAATAGGCTTTCCTTTTGATCTCTTCCTCATAGTGATATATAGGTTTAGGAACTAAGGGCTGATTCGGACCTTTAGGAGAGAGAGAGAGCAAGTCTAGTTTCTTCTACTCTTGATTGCCTTTCAGCTTGTGGATCTTCGTACCATGATTTGGGGAAAGAGCACTAAAGTGGAATATGCAAGAACGAAGAAGTGTAATACATGGAACGTGTGCTATAAAAGGGCTACCTTAGAATGATACCTATTAAAGAGCCCTTAGTGGATAAGAGATCTTGTTTTTTTTTTATTCCTATCCCCTTATCCAAAAAAGGAATCCTAATCCTGGATTAATAGAGCCAGCCCTATAGTTGCCATCAAGCTTTTTATATTAGGATTTTGATAACTTGAATCATAATCTCTATCTCGAACCACAGAAAGCACAATCACAGGAGCTGTAGCTGTGAGCATTCCTAAATTTATATTAACTAAGCTAACCATCCGTTCAAAGTGGGCGAGAACTCATTTTAGCCTTTCTGTAGCTTCTCTTATTTCTAGTTACCGCACATGGCTTTGAAACCTAAGGACTGCTAATGAGAGTCTTCTGCGCCATGTGAAAAGATCTTTATTTATGTTCGAAATCACTTGGTATGGACTTCGATTATCTAACTGATAAGATCATCCGCTGAAGGCTAGAGATCAGACCCTTCGTCACAAAGAACGTATTTATCCACAACCTGGATAGTTCACTTTTGAACATAACAACTAAGATGATGAATCCTAGTCATCGTAGGCTATCTAAGAACCCAGAATCTGAGCTAAGAAGTGACCCTACCATTCAAGGGAGAAAGCGTTATAATATTTCCATGTCGTTAACCCAAAATTTCACACCTTTGCCTATGATAGAAGTTTCAAATCATTTCCATGCCAATGCGATCAGCCTATTGGATGGGGTTTAATGAAAGTTGCACCCTTTCGGTGTCTCGTATGATATGCCATACCGAGTCAAGGGAATGCCCTCTTTCCCCAACCAACACAGGGCTTAGAGAAAGGGATTGAAAGTCCAGGTAGCACAGCTGGTTAGAGCAAAGGAAAATCCTTGTGTCAGTGGTTTGAATCCACTTCTAAGCGAGCGAAGGGTCCAAAGGACACGTAGCCAGTCAAAAAAGAAAAAAGCGTTCCTATTCATTAATCTCCAATCAAGACAAATCGGGCACTACGGTGAGATGTGAAAACACCCAATCCTATTCCGACCTCGATATGTGGAATCATCTTGCGCCATATGTACTGAGACTGTTCTGGAGACATGGTAAAAGCCCAATGAAGAACTAAAAATCCGATCAGACTAATTGCGCTCCTTAGTTCATCTCTCAGTATAACAAGACACCTATGCAGTGGGTTCGACTCCCATAGGAGCGCACATTTCTAATCTAATTCTTTCTTTTTATTGATTCTTAGTTCTTACTGTCAATTACGAATTCTTTAGCAATGTAAAGCCATTAGGCAGTAGACTAGCAAGGGAGCGACTGTCTCAGTGTTTGTTCTTGAATCAGTGACTGAGAGTAAGGGCTAGTGATCAAAAAAATAAGACTAGTGGGGCATCTTCCTTTTCGTAGTAAGCAACTCTCTTTAGAAAGCTCTTTCTTTTGAGAAGTAGTTCTTGGTTGAAAAAAAACTTTCCTGGTATTCTATTAGTAGTATCTCTTCCTTTCGGGAAACTTTATTTATGCAAACAAAGAAGGGGTTTGCCTCACCTAAAATTCCCGTGTTTCCTCATTGAAATAATAATTCACGTTCAATTGACTTCTAAAGATCAGTAATAGTTTCTATTGGGTGGTTCATTCGTGTCTTATTCCTCATGCTGGGAATAGAGAAGATCACACACACGTGTCCCTCATGACGAGCTTTGGCACACACTTCTAATGAAAGCAACCCTTGGTCTGTCCTTTTGATAATCGTAATGTTCCTAGCGGAGCCAAGAAGAAGAGGCAAGACTTTTGCTTCAACCTATGCCTCCCCCTTAGCAATAGCTTTCGCCCATCCCATATCAGGGTATAGATAGAACAAAGAGCCCGACACTTGATCGAAGGCTTGCAGGCTTGAAAGAAGGAGCTCCTTCTTAATCTGACAAAAGAAATGAAGGGCTTCACCGATCAAGACTACCAGGCGGCTACCTTCAGGAGAGAGATAGACTAGAAAGGAAGGAGACTAGACCAGAGGGAGGGCATGCTATGAGCTTCCCGTGAGTCGAGTTAGAAATAGAAAGGGTTAGTGCGACTGGGAGATACGACAACCATTGGGTCGCTACTAGGTCGATTGAGTTAGTGGCGAATCAATAGTGCAGAGCCGGGCATGGGTATAGTTAATTTGAAGATAAGCATATCCAAACTAATGGTTAGCATATAGAGTGGACGGTTCAAGACTTCTTTATGTCAGAGCACGACGTCCACCATAGAGGCAATGAAGTTGGCATCTAAAAAACTATTTTTCTCTCGTGGGAGGTAGTGGAACTCAACATCTTCAAATCGGGATACCACGCACTCCAAATGCTTATGATACGGTTGTAACTTCAGATCACGGGTCCTATACTTCCCTTGGATTTGACTATCACAATGAGTTTATGCATGCTAAAATATTGGTGACCATCTTCCAAGTCATCGCACTTGAATGGTTCGTGAAGCTGGAACCATCAACGATCTACTCCTATGACCAGTTGTGTGATAAATTTTTACACCAGTTTGCCAATCGGAGGAAGGCCAAGCTCCCCCATACCCACCTCCATACCGTCAAACAGAATGAGGGAGAATCCCTCTGGGATTTTTTCACCAGATTCAATACGGAGGTCCTAAAGATCGGTAATCCCAGGATTGAGTTCTTGATCGATGTGTTATTCCTAGGGCTCAGGCATAAAGAGTGCATCAATGCTCTGGTGTGGGAGAGACCCAGGATGATGAAGGAGCTGCTCGACCTGGCATAAAGATACATGACCTAAAAGGAGATAAACAAGCTTAAGTTTGGATCCTCTAAGGTTGACAAGAAAAAAAAGGAGAGAGATAACTAGAAACACAAAGAGCGAGGTCGGTCTCCGATCAAACTCTTCCATGACTACACACTATTGAACACTCCGAGGAAAGAGGTTTACTATGCTATCCAACATGATTACCTCCTCAAGAGGCTAAGAAAACTGACAGAGACTGAAGCCATGAAAAAATTGAAGAAGTACTGCCACTTCCACAAACAGAAGGGGCATGAAACTGACGAGTGCTTCAATCTCTAGGATGAGATTGAGAGATTGATTAGGTAAGATCATCTCAAGAAGTATATAGCTGTGGAAGCCTAGATCGAAGGGGGCAAAACCAATCAGACTCCTCGTAGAGAAAGGTCAATTAGCCTTAGGAGAGATGACAAAGGAAAAAAGTCCGCCCAGGATGATCGCCCACCCGTCAGAGGAGTTATTGATATGATTGCAAGAGGTCCCACTGGGGGGGACTCTAAGTCCGCTCATAGGCAGACGTAGAGGAGACTTGAGTCCAATAAGGCTTCACTTGTGGAGATAACTTTCCACCTGTCTACGAGTGTAAAGCCCATTTCATTCACGGATGCTAACTTGGCCCATCTCGAGGGCAAAAATATTGATCACAAAATAGATTACCCGATGGTCGTGTTCGTGGAGATCTCAAACTTTGAAGTGCACAAGGTTTTGGTCGATAACAGCAGCTCTGTGAATGTTATATTCTTATCAACTCTGAAGAGAGTGAACTTGGGCAAGTTGAAATTTCAACATGTGTGCACACCGTTGGTCGGGTTCGGGGGGTCAGAGATCATACCGGAGAGGTTGATCGACTTGACCACATCCTTTAGGGAGGCTTCTCGAAGGAGAACCTTAATGCTAAATTATCTTGTGGTTGATGCCCTATTCGCCTATAATGTCATCATCGACCGATCCGCCCTCAATGACTTTCGTGCCATTGTATCTACATATCATTTGAAAGTGAAATTTTCGACTCCAGCCGGCATGGGTGAACTTTTATGCAATTTGAAGGAGGCATGGAGGTGCTACAGCATTTCGATTGAGCTATCCGGGCAGAAGACTCGACCACAGCTGAAGACTTTGGGGGACACTTCAGTAGTGGAACCCAAAGAGTCCCAACCAAGCAAAAAGAGAAAATTAAAGGACACCAGGGTGGAGCCTGTCGGGGAATTCATGATAATTGAGCTCGAAGAGGGCAATCCCAAAAAGACAACCTGTATTGGGATGGACCTAGGGCCCCATCTGGAATATCTCATGGTTGACTTCTTGAGAAGAAATGTTGATGTCTTTGTGTGGAAAGCATCCAACCAGCAGGGGATCAACCTTAATGTCATTGTGCACCGCCTCAACACTGACCCTTTATATAAGCTGGTGAGGTAGAAGACAAGGACATTCAATGTCGAGAAGACATAGATCATTGAGGAGGAGGTTAGAAAACTCTTAGATACAGGCTATATTATAGAAATTTTGTACCCCTCTTGGCTTTGTAATGTTGTTTTAGTCCCAAAAATTGAGAGACAGTGGAGGATATGTAATGACTTTACTGATTTGAATAAAGCATGTCCTAAAGATCCTTACCCCCTACCTCGAATAGATTTACTAGTTGATTCAACCACTGGATGTGAGTTGTTGAGTATGATGGATGCATTCCAAGGTTATCATCAAATATTCATGGCACCCAAAGACAAGGATAAAACCTCTTTTGTTGTTCCTAATGGTGTCTATTGTTTTCTGGTCATGCCATTTGGTTTGAAGAATGCAGGGCAACTTATCAACAGTTGGTGAACTTTATGTTCAAAGATGAGATCAAAAAATCAATAGAAGTTTATGTCGATGACATGATAGTCAAGACAGAAAAAGCCGAAAACCACTTACTCGACCTCAATCATACTTTCAAATTTTTGAGGGCATTTAGATTAAAGCTGAACCCAAATAAATGCACCTTTGGAGTTCGAGGAGGAAAATTCTCGGGCTACATGGTCAGTCAAAGAGGTATTGAGGTCAATCCACAGAAAATTCAGGTAGTCTTTGAATCACTCCTTCGAGAACGATTCGGGAAGTTCAGAGGCTAGTTAGGAGAGCCATGGCGTTGGGGAGATTCATTGCAAGGTTAGTCGACAAAAGCCTCCCCTTTTTCAAAATTCTCAAAAATGCTAGAAAGATAAGTTTTCAGTAGACGGAGCAGTGTGACCAGGTGTTGCTCGAACTAAAATAGTATTTAACCTCACCCCTGATGTTGGCAAAACCCGAGTTGGGAGAGGTGCTTCAAATTTACTTGGCAGTCTCAGAGGCATCAATCAGCTCAGTACTGATATCGACCTGGGATGGCAATCATCGACCAGTCTACTATTGTAGTAAGTCACTCCAAGGACCATAGCACAATTATTTGGAGATTGAGAAGTTTGCATTGGCCTTAGTGACCGCTGCTTGAAAGATGAGATCATACTTCCAGTCTCACTCTATAACAGTGCTAACAAATCAGCCGCTAAAGCAGGTTTTAGCGAAGCTCGATACATCAAGCAGATTGACCAAGTGGGCGATTGAGCTCGGAGAGTTCAACATCAAATTTCAACCTCAAACAACTATCAAAGCACAGGTACTTGCCAATTTCATTGTAGAGTGAATTAATTTACCCGACCAGGATACTGTGGTCCCCATTGTTTGGACCTTACAGGTTGATGGGTCATCAACCACATCGGGCGGTGGCATTGGGGTAGCTTTTCGGTCCCCTGATGCGAAAGAATACGATTTTGCAATCAAATTAGACTATACAGTCACAAAAAACGAGACAGAGTATGAAGCCCTATTAGCAGGCATGAGAATGGCGCTTAAGTAGGGGGTCGAACACCTGGTCGCATTCACAAACTCCCAGCTAGTGGCTGAACAAGTCGGAGGAAATTTTGAAGCCAAGGAGCAGTTGATGGTCCAATACTTGGCGAAAGTAAATAGGTTACAGCAATCTTTCAAAAAATTTACTCTTAGCCAGGTCCCTCGATCTAAGAATAAACAAGCGGATGCCTTTCTAAGTTTGCCAGCTCAATTAGAGGAATAAGAGACAAGAAAATTACATTTCTAGTCTCGTACAGGCCATCAATCACACTGACAGATGAAAACCTTATAACCGCCATCGATGAGGCACCCATTTCTTGGCAGACACTAATAAAACTATATCTTAGCCAAGGTATTATCCCCAACAACAAGAATGAGACTAAGTGCCTATGGGGTTAGGCTTCCAAATTCGCCCTCGATGAGCATGGCCAACTGTACAAAAGGTTTCTCGACAAACCCCCCTTAAGATGCTTGGATCGGGACCAGGCATCTAAAGTATTGCAAGAGGTCCATGCAGGTAAGTGTGGCAACCATTCCGGAGGAAGGTCTCTTGCTCATAAAATAATCAGGTATGG